>JAPFFP010031403.1:0-15624 GCA_026153255.1 Solanum medicagineum | reverse complement strand
CAATATTTTTTTCTTCTTCATCAACGGAAAAAGGCCCCAAACTCTCTCTATGCCCTAATTCCCAAATCGACCACAAAACTCAGAGAAATCGTTCAAAGATCCTATGTTGCCAATAGGATAAGAAATGCCTGTAAACAGAGTAAAACATTTGGCTAGAAAGAAGAAAATATTCAATCTATAAACAACATTATTGCTAGGCATATAATTTTTTAATCATCGAGAGAATTAAGTTAGAAAACGTATATTTCTTCAAGAGAGGTGTCAAACCGTTGGTTCTCTATGTAGGTATAAGTTTTTTTTTTTTTTTTTTTCGGCATTGAACCTTTGCTTGCTAAGTAAAATTTTTTTAAAAAATAATAAGGTATTTAAGTTAAGAGAAAATTTAACAAATGACAATTTAGAAGTAGGTTATTATTAATAATGAAAATAGAATCTAAGAGCCATATCAGTACAAAAGCTTCATAAAATAACAAAACAAGGAAAAAACGTGCAGGGTAAAAAATTTGAATTTAAAATTAAAATAAAATCAATCTAGACCTAATAATGACAACTATAACTTACCTTGATTATCTTAAATGATCATTTTAATTGCAACACAATTTTTTATCTTTGATTATAGCAAAATCACTTATTACATGTTTTTTATTTTTGGTTACAACATCTTCATTGATTGCATCCTTTTTTGTTTCTTCCATAAGATAATTCTTCCATATATGAAATGATTTTCATGGGTAATTCATTCATATTCCGTAATTACCTTAAAAAATTGAAGAAGTCATAATCTGTGAAACGATTTTGATGTTGTGATTTTTATTTTTGAAATTTTAGGGATTTAAATTTTCCTTTTTTTGAAATTTCTATTTTGTTCAAGACTTAAATAGTGTGGAATCATATTTTTGTTCTATTTTAATTGAACATGGTGACAAATGAAATTCTTTAGGTTTGCAAATTTTTGTTCTATATTAAATTTCTGTGATGTATTTTTGTTTTATTTATGAGTTTTTATTAAAAAAAAAAAGCAGTCTTGTATGTGTATATAATTGATGTTTTTTTTTTTTTTTGCATTCTTATGGAGGCTTGGTTTGAAATTTTGTTTGGTTGATTTGTGTTGCTGTGTGAAAATAATATACTATTGGGGTGACCTTTGTTAAGCTAGAACTGGTGAAAATATGTTTTATTTATGATTTTTTATTCAAAATAATTTGCAGTGTTGTATGTGTATGTAATTGATGTGTTTTTTTTTGTATTCTGTGAGTTTTTTAAGTATTTTATTATGTGATTTTTTAATGTGATTTGTATGTTCTTGTATTTAACTTTGTTTCATGATTATCCAAGCAAGTAGATATGTTGATTATGGTTTGGACAGAGCGTTATATGATTCAAACACTCTCAATAATGGGTTGGTTGAAATTCTATTTGCACAACTCGGGATAGACACAACAATTAACGTAATGAAAATTAAGTATTTGGTAAGATATAGAAGTCCACCGTTATCAATACACAACGACAGGGGTGTTCATTTATATCTAGACTAGAGAAGAGGTAATGCTGATTTTTTTAGTAAGTTTTCATTGTGTATAACATTGAAAGATAATAGAAGATGTCGCATGTGTGCCTATTGTAGAAACAAATAGAAATTTGATTTTGGGAAGGACTAGTATCAAGATTTATACTCCACCGATTCAATATGTTTGATTGGCATTACCCCTAATGAAGAGTTTCATGATGTAGATGAGGATTGCATCTCTATAATAAGTAGTTCTAGAAGTTTGAAAGTGAATGTGAACCAAGTTCATAAGGATAAGAATGTGCTAATGAATGTGATTAAACACAATATATTTGTCAACAAATTTCGATTTACAGGGGTCAGATCTAGTCCAACATGGTAAGTTTTTTTTCATGTGTATATGTCTGATATAATTGTGGATAAATCTTGTAGAACTTTTCTGTAAAATATCTATATGATTTTGTTTTTTTGAATGCAACTATTTTCTTGTGTGTCCTTCAAAAAATTGTTCTTGGTTGTTGAATGAATCAAGTCTTAATCAATGTACTATTTTTAAGATTCGAAAATATTGTGATTTTCATACATGCTTCACTAAAGAGAGGATCTACTCTACACGTCAAGAAATCATTGATGTTGTCTCCATAACTATAATGGATAAATTTGTGGATGAAAGAAAAATATACACACCTAAAGATATTATTGAAGACATCCTGAGGCTACATGGTGTTTGCGTAACTTATATGCAAGCTTGGAGAGCAAAAGATAAAGTAATTAAGATGTTGTGTGGTGATCCATCCGAGTCATACGCAAGAATTCCTGGTTATTTATATATTTTAGAGAATCATTATCCAGGATCCGTGGTTGATTTGGAGAAAACAAGTGACGCCATATTTTTATATTCATTTATTGCGTTGGATGCATCCAGGAAACAACTTCTCTACCTCTATGAGGTAGTGGTAAGGTCTGCGTACATTTTACCCTCCCCAAACTCCACTTGTGAGATTTCACTGAGTATATTGTTATATTGGATGCATCAATCCGAGGGTGAAAATACTATAGGCCAATTGTTGTTGTAAATGGAGCAACTCTTAAATGTACATACAAAGGTACCATCCTGATTGCAAGCACAGTGCATCCTGGAGGTACATTGAACGTGTTTAAAATTGATACATAGATTATAGGACTTACTATTTTATTTTATTTAATATGATATTTTTAGTAATAAATTTTTTATTCATTGTGCTAAAATTGCTTTATATACTGTTGATATGTAACATGCCATATACTTCCACTTGCATACGCTATTGTCGACTCAGAAAATGATGCATCATGGACATGATTTTTTTGAGAAATTTAGAGTTGCTTTTGGAGAATGGAAAAATATGTGTTTTGTCTTGGATAAGAATGAAAGCATATAGAAAGGAACTTCACGAGTGTACCCCTATAAGCCTCATCATCTATGCATCTGGCATTTATGGACAAATGTTCTAAAGAAATCTCGCAAGATTGCTGAAGAGGTAAAAAAGCTTTTCTTTGCAATGAAAAATGCGCACACACTTCAAGAGTTTGAGGAGTTAATGGGAAAAGTGGACATAATTGAAAAGAAATAATGGGTTATTTGTTTGAAGTAGGATATGAGAAATGATCAAGAGCTCATTAAACAGTCAATCGAGTGTGGATTGACTTCTAACATAGTCAAATCAATAAACAACATAAATCGACTAGCAAGAAGACTTTCAATACTATCATTATTAGACTTTATGAGAATAACAATACAAACATGGAATGCTAAGCACAATGAGGAGGCTTGCAACACTAAGACAGATTCAACTGTAAAATATAATGAAATTTTCAAAGTTAATAAAGTGTTATCTTATAGAATGATGGTAAGTCGTCATTATTTACAAATATTTTATTTCTATTGATTGAGGTGTGTTGAGGTTTGTACATTTTCTTAGGTAAGCACACCAACACAATTCCTCCACGTGGTGATTGATGGAGCGAAAAGATTCACTGTTTGTTTAAGGATCAGAAAATGTAACTGTGGTCATTTCAGAAGGATGAAATCCCATATGCGCATATTATAACTGCTATTAGGTATAGAAGTTTACATGACAAGGACTATACTTCTCATTATTACAACAAAAGAAACTTTGATGATGCTATACAATTCCCGTTGAAACTCTTCTATGTGAAAGTACTTGGGGTATACCATCTAAACTTCTGGAACCAAAATTATTGTCACCAAATTTTAAGAGACACCCTGGAAAGCCACCTCTAGAATGATGAAAATTATTCAGTGAAAATAAGTCTAAGAGAGCAAAAGTGACATGCGACACATGCGGTCAAGTGGGACATAATAGAAGGACATGTTCTAGACATCCCTAAGAAAGTTAGTGGTATCATAAAGATTTGTTGCCAGTTCCTTTGCTAGACTAAGAGAAAAAATTTAATTTTCATCGACTATTTTGGGTTTTTATTTTATTTTGGGATGATTCTTGGATGATTTTTTCACAAGAGCTTAATGAATTTACAGTATGTGTTGTATTATGAGATGATCCTTGCTTAAGCAATATATATTAGAATTTGTGGTACTGTGCAAAATCTATAAATTTCTGTAGTGTCAAAAATAATACAACTAAATGGATATATATTTTTGCTCTTAGGTATATATATTTAGTAAATGGATATATATTTTTGGTGTTTAAGTGCTATATAATTGGTATATTGGTAAGGACATGAAATATCCAAAATGAAATCAATAATATACTAAAAATATTCATTATATTTGCTTTTCAATAGTGAATTTATATCATCAATTGCGCATCAAATGATCAACACTCTCTAGAAACACTATCATAGTCACCACAACTTCAAAGAGTTTGGAAAACTATGGCTGCGATGACCATTGGTCAGCCTCCGGCAGAGGTTGGTCAACACAGTATGACTAAATCATACGATAATGCATTACAACCTTCCATTGTGATTACAAAATCTATTCCTTTGAAGAAGATCTCTTATTTACATGGGGAGCCTATTGTTCTTTGGGAACAATCTATAGGTTATTAGATGATAATCAAGGAGAATCTCCAATATGTTGTTATTGAAAAATTTTCATATGGATGACCGGATTTACAAGATCTAAGGAAATTTATTCCCCAAAATGCGAGTTAAAAGAGGATTGCAATGTATGCCTACTCAGTAATAGACATATATTTATTAGGGCTTTATTGTTGGAGGATTACGTATATCTACTATCGAAACCAATATTTTACATCACCCAACAAAATTGGTCTTACCCATGAGGACGTTTAAATGGGATCCAATGTTCAATCCTGAAGAGGAGACAATTACTGCTATTGCATGGATATCATTCCCATTGCTTCCACCAAACTTTTATGTAGAAGAGGTAATCTTTTTCGTTAGCAGCAGTGGTTGTGAAGACTCTACAAGTGGATATGGAGGCTAAGAATAAGACCAGACCAAGTTGTGCCAGGGTCAAAGTTGAGGTTGATCTACTAGGAGAATTCCTTAAGCGCATCAATATAGGGATTAACTAGATAGACAAGGAGGTGAGGAAGTGGATTCAAATTAAATATGATTACGTCCCCAAATATTGCACGACATGTATGATTCGGGGTCATGATGAGGAGCAGTATTATATCAAAAATGCAGAATTATTTAAGAAGAAGAAGGCAAACAAAGTAGAGGAATAGGAGGTTGAGGAGAATAAGTAGGGGAAACAAAAGAAGCCACCTATGGAGAAAGATAATAATTAAGGTGGTAAATGATCATCATAATAATAAGGAGAAGGGATTTGTTGAACAGAAGAAAAAATGACAAGGCGGATGAAAAAATCAGCCCGAAAAAGTTTGGCAATAGGTGACATTTAAGAATTGATTTGCCCGCTTAGACAATAATGAGGATACGAGGTAACCCAAGGAAAATCAGCAGGAAAAGAAGGAAAACTTAAAGGAGGCAAACAAGGACAAATAGGCAGAAGATCAATCTACTAAAGAATGGGTGGAAAATATTTTCCATGACAAAATGGAGATGGGGTCATCTGAAAACCCCCCAGGTGATAAGATAGGGGCAACATAGTTACAAGGTAATGGGGTAGCAAAGGCAAACACTACACTAACACTAGTTAGTAAATCAGATCGCAAGGCGAAGGAAAGCAACAAAAAAATGATGAAAGCATTGGAGGGAGCATAGTAAATCAAAATTACCATGTTGACATCATAGATACACCCATAAATAGTACACCACGGAATGATAGTGATGACCAAGATCGACACACAAATAGCTTGAAGGATAAAAGAGGGAGGTCCACTATACCTTTACCAGTAAAGATAAGGAGTAATAGGGGGAGAACTACTAGTTGGGAACAATGATTGACAAAGCATTATTTCGAAATATTAGATCAATGAATACTTAAAATTCTTTTGAAAATTAGCTGATCTAAATAGAAGATTCTGTTACTCATTTATTTCTCGAATCGAACTTTTTGATGATCCAGAAGAGATTCATCAGTTTAGAACCATTTTGGGCTTTGATAATGCTGTAGCTAACTATAGGGAAATAATGACTTCTTTATGAGCTTAGTTTATGCAAGATGTAGTGCCATAGAAAGGATAGAGTTATGGGAAGATTTGGAGGCTAGAGATATAACTAGGTGTCCATGGATGGTAGGTGGAGATTTCAATGTCATATTATCTAAAGAAGAGAAACTTGGGGGGTGGAGGTGGGATGGGTTTTACGCAACATGAAGCGACTGGCTTTGCATAGTGTATTAGTACATGTGGTCTGCATGAGGTGAAATTCAGTGCCAGCAAGTTCACATGGTGGAATAGGAGAATAAATGAGGCATGCATTTTAAAAAGGCTAGATCAAATTTTGGTGAATCAAGAATTGTGTGATATTTTTCCTTTGGTAGAGGCACTACACTTTATCCAACAAGGATCAGATCATGCACCTGTACATGTCACTTGTAATGCGAAGGTCAAGAGAATCAGTAAACTTTTTTTAATTTCTGAATTTCAAATGTAGGCATAAAAATTTCAAAGAAATTGTTCAAAATAACTAGAAGGCTGATTTCATAGGGTGTCATTTTTTTTGAACTTCATGCAAAAATGAAAAGAGTAAAAAAGGCCCTAGCTAGATGGAGTAAAGAGGAATTTGGTAATATTTTTGTGCAAATAGCAACTCTAGAGGATGTTACTAAGGTCAAAGAAGCCCAACTGAAAATCATGCCTACTCTAGAGAACAGGGCAGAATTGAGTAAGGTGGAGGCTGATCCGAAAAGATACCTGCTGGAGGATGATTTTCAAAAGCAAAAGGCTGAGATTAAATGGTTTGTACAGGGAGATAAAAACATGAAATTCTTTCATTTCTATGTGCAGGGGAAAAGAAGGAAGATGCAGATTTCAGAAATCTCAAATGAACAGGGCCTAACTTTGAAGGAGGAAGCAAAAATAGGGGAAGAAGTTGTTTGTGTATTTAAGGAACAATTTTGTGAAACTGGAGGCAACCAAGATTATTCAATTCTTGATTGCGTACCATCTAGTATTTCACATGAGGAAAGTGAGGAGATAATTCAGCTTTGTTGCTGGTCTAGATGGTTTTACAGGTTTATTATATCGCCCAAGATACACCTCTTTTTTGAAGTTAAAGCGGTCATTGTCACGATATATAACCTAACCAAGGTTAAGGTCGAATCCCACAGGGAATATGGTAGACTTAGACGAATTCAATGCAATTCGGGTTGATTAGCCAACTTATCTCTCCAGGGGGGCTTCATAAAAACTATAAAAAGTAATCCTAAACTAATACAATTATTAAACAAGTATGAAGAGGAACTAGGGTATTGTGTTTCCCATGATTCCCTAGTTCAGTATCACCAGATAATCAAGTTCTTTTCTAATGTTAGTATGCCAAACGATAAGTTAAGTTCACCAAACCTTTTAGCCTAGACGAGAGGAGAATTTCACTATGTGATTTGGTCCATCCCCGTAGTATGGAATTACTAACCTTTACTTATTGTGTTCCAGTACAACCTCCCCTTGGTCCAGTTCAGTTGATCATTAGACGAGAAACATCAATTGAATCCCATTAATTAATCTCTTTTTCTATTCATTACTATCTTGATCTAGTCAGTAATACTAGGCGAGTTCTAATGTTAACCACCATAGAAAGCATTCAATATGAAGAGAATTAATTAATATATTCATGCACACTTTTCAAGAATTATGAATTATCTGGTTTTACCTTGTTAGTTCCCTAACCCTAGTTGTGGATTTAGCTACTCATGATCAGTGTAAATGCAAGACTTAAGAATTTAAATAACATAGTTGAGCACTTATACAAGAGAATTAAGTGCAAGAAATCCAAACTCTTCAATGAGAATCACAAGATTGAAATCAAAAGATGAAAGAAATTTTACAAGTGTTTCTCAAGCTCTCTTATACTCTACTGTTTCTTACTTGTTGTCGATTGTTCCCTGCTTGTTATCTACTGTTCCTTGGTTGTTGTCTATTGCTCCTTATGAAAAATAACCTAAAAAAATCTATTTATAGTGTTTAAAATACAAATCAAAATGAAATAGGATAACTGGGCCGACAAACTCTATGACAGCTTCTACGGGCCATATAACATTTTACGGCCCGTAAATGGGCTTTCGTGGATTGCTTATTCAAAATTGGGGCTGAGTTCTACGAGTCCCTTCTATGGCTCATAGGGGGTTTCGTCTAATGACTTTTCAGTAACTCCTCACTTTTTGATCCTCAGGGAACGACACCAAGTCTACGACTCATAAACTCTTCTACGACTCGTCTGCATGTTTGTAGACTCAACTTCAGAAAATTACCCTTCACTGGAATTTATCACGGAACCAACAATTCACAGTCAATGAATGTTAACAATGCAATGCAAGTGACTTCACAGAAAGAAATCCCATATTTCACTCACTATGCAAAATCACTCACTCTTACAAAAGACATTCAAGTATCATGCTCAATACCATATACTTTCCCATATACTCATGAATATGACCTTTGACTACTTGGACTAGGATCACTTTAGGACTATACTGGCTCGTAACATAGGCTTGGAGGACTTTGGTACGATGTTTTGGGAACATAGTGACTAAAACCCCTCCTTAGCAATGCGTTTTTCTACACTTGGCCCTACCAACACTGTTACATTTCATCTTATTCTCCCTTTCTCCTATTTCAAGCTTTTCTGGATGTTTTTTTTTTCATTTTTTAGCTTTTTGCCTTATATTTTCACATCATTTTTCTTTTTAGTTCATTGCTAAGGCATCTCATTTTTCTTGCACCCAGTACACATTTTTTCTCCTTTTCCATATATCACTAAGTTTTCCCTCTACTCTTGTATTTACCCTTACACCAGCCACCCTCAACTTTGGCTTTTGGCCTGAGCCGAGGTGCACACTATTTAACTTAAGAACCAGGGTCACTTTTGGTAACCACCCTCAACTTAGGCTTTTTGCCTCAGTCAAGGTGCACAATGTTCAAGGAAGGACCAGGGGTCAATTTTAGAATTTTACATCTAATAAAGTTAGCCCACTTAGATGTTTATAAAGAAAAGGTACATGTAGGGCTCAAACATTAGGATCAAGGGATTTTTCACACATTTGGTTGGTTATTTAGGCTAAGTGGACTGTTATGAACAAAGGCCTAAGATCTTTTCCTAACCAACTAACCCAGAGTCTAAGTTAGAGTAACAGGACAGGTTCTGAATTGAAACATAATACATGAGTTTGGCAAAGTAAGCTCACCCTCACATGGCACTAATTACACTATCAACATAGACTCTCAGATCATACTTTTTATCTCAATTTTATCCTCCCTTATCAGAATAAGCACTGTCAACACAATTAAACATGTATGGTTGCTATATAGACTAACAAAAATTTAGTGGGTCTAATTTTTTTCACACAAATGCACATAAAACACATATATGCCATAGATATTAGTACTACATGCTACCAATACTACCTACACATCCTAAAAATGTGGATTCAATAGAAATTAAATATCCACAGGGAAAAAGAGCATAGGCAAGAAAACCCCTAGGATTCAAAATTTGGGATAGTTATAGGCCAAGGCTACTTATACTTCACTGAGGCCTCTATCTACCCATACCTCATCGAAAAAGAGGTGCATTGTCCTCAATGCACAAAAAAAATGCAAAATAAAGTATTGGTCTAAAAACGAACATACCTGGGTGCCTAAGCACCAGTGTCTCCCTTGGGTTGTTTCCCAAGTAACGCCTAATTTAGTGTCGCAGCACGACATAGACAATTTGAGTACTCAGACTTCACCAAGTGCCTAAATATCCTTCTTCAGAGCATCTAGTCTCTTCATTGACTAATAGATATTAAAGAAAACTTCTTCATCATTCAATATAAATCTAAGTTGGCCAACTTCCATATCCATTAGTGCTAGATCAGTGGCTGAATGGCCTTCCAAGATGATTGGGACCTCGAAGTCAACTTTGCAATCTAGGATCACAAAGTCTGCGGGAAATATGAATTTCTCAACTTTGACAAGCATATCATAAAGTATCCCCATAGGCTTCTTCAGCATGTGGTCAACCATCAACAACTATATGCTCGTCGAAGTAGAAGCTCCCAGTCCTAACTTCTTAAAGACCGCAAGTGGCATTAGATTTATCCTGGCATCAAGGTCACATAATGACCTTACAAACTCTACATCTCCAATAGTGCAGGCATGGTAAAAGTGCCAAGATCTTCTTGCTTCTACACAAGGACCTTGTGGCAATTGCACTACAATGTTGAAGCTTTTGGGAGAGATCCTAACTTATAGTGCTCTTTTTTGTAACCAGGTCCTTCATAAACTTAGCATACCCTAGCATCTTCTCTAATGCCTCAATAAGAGAGATGTTGATGGAGAGTTGTTTCAGTATAGAGAGAAAGTGCTTGAACTTGCCCTCCTCCTCCTCCTTTTTGACTCCTTAAGAGAAAGGGAGAGGAGGCCTAGGAATGGACTTTAGCTTCTATCATGCCTTCGCAGTATCTCTCACCCCATCCTTGACATGATCAACTCTAGTATCAGTATCATTGACCTTAATTGCTTCCTCTCAAACATTATCATCATTTACTGGTATGGGAGGATCAATGGTACTCTTACCACCATGAGTAGTAACCGCCATGCACTGCCCCTCATTCTTTGGGTTTTAAACTGCGTTGCTAGGCAGTGTACCTTTGTAATGCTGGTTGAATTGAGTTGGCACTTAACTAAACTATTGCTCAAGCTGTTTATAGCAACAGAATAAAACTCAATATTTGATTTATACTGGAGATGTCATATTTCATCTTCCTTAGAGTCTCATCCCGTGTCTCAGCTTTCTTCAACAGTCATTCAAACATCTCATCAACTCTAGGATTGCTAGCTCCGGTGTCACAATTCTGTGGTGGCATATATAGACCATTTCTATAGCCATCTCTGTGTCCCCAATCTGTATCTTTATCTTGGCCCTGATTCCTATTATAGCAGCCTCCACGATTATCTCTAAAAGCACCATCTCAATTATAGTTCCGACCTTGTTTTCCTTGACCTTGGCACTAATAGTACTGATTTGACCCTTGGTTTTCGTCCGAAAACCCCCCATCTAATCAGAAATGAGCAAGTGTCCTCCTCATAGTAAGGATCATCGTACATGGGTGCTCGCAAAGGTTGATGAACAACCACATTAACTCATTCCTAATTCTGTTTCATCATCACCTCCATACCAGTATGGATCTGGGAAAACACTTGCATCATCTCCCCATTTATTTTAGCTTTCTCCGAACTAATACTAACAACACAAGAACTTTTGGTAGATAACCTGTCTCTTTTCCCCTATGCACGATTTGTCTTGACCATCCTTTCCATCCTTTCAGCAATCCTTGAAAATGGTTGATCTAAGAACATGCCCCCCATGATGGTATAAACACATGCTCGACTATTCTCATCTAGGGCATGGTAGAAGATCTCCACCAAGGCATCATTGATAATTTTGTGGTCTGAGACACTCCTCAAGCACTTTGGGAATTACTATTATGTAGTATTGATCGCGTTACTAGCAGTTGCTCAAAGTTGTTGATTTAATCTTTAAACTTGAGCTTCTTCGATCTTGGGAAGTACCTCCCTAAAAAGGCCTTTTGCAACTCAATCAATTGGTGATCGAACTCTGCGAGATCTCGGATAGCCACAGTGTTGCATTTTTTGTCAGATATAATGGGAAAGAACAAAGTCCCACAACATTCATAGATAGATTCTGTATTCCCATTACACTCTTACATACAAATGCAATGTTGTGTAGATGACTATGCGGATCCTTTGATGGTAAGCCCATGAAGAACCCATGGTTCTGCAGTATCTGAAGCAACCCACTCAAAACCACGAACTTGGTGTCAGCTGGTAGCGGTGGTAACACAATAGCTCCAGTACCTCCATAGCTATAGGCTTCAGCTGGTATTGGTTCTACTGATAAGCTTCGGCATTGAAGTCTTGTGGCTATGGAGCAATGTTCTCAAGAGGAGGTGGGTTGTTATTATTCACATTCTTATTCTCATTCTAGTTCAGATCTATATTTTCCATGTTGTTTGGATTATCTTAGGCCATCCATCTTAGTCTTCTCTAGATCTCTGGGCCAAATAGAGTCAAGGGAATGTCTCGACTTTGTGTATTTGACATACACTACACCTGTACCCTGAAAGAAAACAAAAAACAACAAAACATAAAATGAGGGAAAATAAAGATTAATTCCCAAATTACTTGAATTAGACAAGTCTAGTTGTATTCCCTGGCAACGGTTCCAAAAATCTTGATGTCGCCCAAGACACACCTCCTTTTCAGGCTAAAGCGGTCATTATTAAGATATATATCCTAACCAAGGTTAGGGTCGAATCCTACAGGGAATATGGTAGACTTAGAAGAATTCAATGCAATTCGAGTTAATTAACCAACTTATCTCTGTAAAACGGGGGGGGGGGGGGTTTATAATAACTATGAAAAGTAATTCTAAGCTAAGACAAGTGTTAAAATAATATGAAGAGGAACTAGGGTATTGTGTTCCCCATGATTCCCTAACTCAATATTACTAGGTAATCAAATTCTTTTCAAGTGTGTAGCATGCAGAACGGTAAGTTAAGTTCACTAAACCCTTTGGCCCAGGCGAGAGGCGAATTTCACTACATGATTTTGTCCAACCCACAGTGTGACATTACTAACCCTTACCTATAATTCCAATACAACCTCCCCTTGGCCCAATTTGGTTGATTAGACGAGAAACTTCAATCGAATCCTGTTAATTAATCTCTTTTTCTATTCATTACTACCTTGACTTAGTCAAAAACACTAGAAGGGTTCTAATGTTGGCCACCATAAAAGCATTCAATAGAAAGAGAATTAATTAATTCATGCATGCACACTTTTCAAGAATTACAAATTATTCGGTTTTACCTTGTTAGTCCTTGGTTCCCACAACCCTAGTTGTGGATTTAGCTACTCATGATTAGTGTAAATGGAAGACGTATGAATTTGAATAACATAATTGAGAACTTACACAAGAGAATTAAGCACGAGAAATCCAAACTCTTCAATGAGAATCACAAGATTGAAATGAAAAGATGAAAGAAGTTTTACAAATGTTTCTCAAGCTCTCTCACGCTTCTCTGCTGTTTCTTTCTTGTTGTCTATTGTTCCTTGCTTTTTGTCTACTATTCCTTATGAAAAATAACCTAAAAAACCTATTTATAGTGTTTAGACTACAAAATCAAAAGAAAATAGGATAGTTGGGTCGGTAGACTCTACGACAACTTTTATGGGCCATAAAAAATTTTACGGCCTGTAAATGGATTTCATGGATTGCTTATTAACAATTGGGGATGACTTCTACGACACCCATCTATGGCCCATAGAAAGTTCCATGGGTCTGTACGGTGTTTCATCTTATTATTTTGAGCAACTCCCCACTTTTGATTCTCAGGGCAGGAAACCAAGTCTATGGATTGTAAAGTCTTCTATGGCTCATCTTCATGTTCATAGACTCAACTTCAGAAAATCACCCTTCACTTGAATTTGTCATGAAACCATCTTTACAGCCCGTAAAATTATCTACGGCTCGTAAAAGGGTCTCATGGAACCTCTACTTCAGCAGATTCTGCATACTTAGCCCAAAATTGTACCAACCTTGCAATCCTGTGAAAACGACCATAAAAGCACATTAGATCTACTAATATCACATAAAGAACACATAAAATTTCAAGTTTTAAGCATCAAAAGTTTTGTATTTTAACAACACATCAATATACTGAAGAAATCACCAAAATAGTGAGAGATTTTTCTGGTCAAGTATTGCCTAGGTACATAACTCACACCAACTTGGTATTGCTTCTAGAAAAGGCAATTGTAAGGACCTTTTGTGACTTAAGGTCCATCAGTCTGAGTTGTTCTGAGTTGTTTTATCAACAAGGTTCTCTCCAGGGTTCTACATGAAAGACTTGTTAAGGTATTACCAAAGATAGTCTCTCCTAACCAGTCTAGTTTTGTGAAGGGCAGAAGTATCACAGAAAATGTGTTACTGGCTCAGTAGATCATTGCTGATATTAATAGAAGAATTAAACACAAAATATGGTGGTGAAGCTAGACATAGCTAAAGTTTATGATAGGGTTTCTTGGGTATTTCTTACAAAGTTGTTGAGGAAGTTTGGCTTCTCAAAGGTTCTCATTAATATGGTGTGGAGAATGCTGTCAAATAACTGGTACTCATTCATTATAAATGGGCAGCTTCATGGATTTTTTCAGTCTACTAGGGTTGAAGCAAGGTGATCCTTTATTGCCTACCTTGTTCTCTTAGTTGTTGAGGTTCTATCAAGAAGTTTAAATAACTTGCATAGAGACAGAATCTTTATTGGCTATGGGATGCCTAAGTGGAGTCCAACGATTAATCATCTCTCCTATTCTGGTGACACTATACCTCCTTTTGAAGGTTAAAGCGGTCATTGTCAAGATATATAACCTAACGTAGGTATGGGTCAATCCCATAGGAAATATGGTAGACTAAGGGTAATTTCAAACAATTAAGGTCAATTACCCTACTTATCTCCCGAAAAGGGGGTTTTGTAATTTGAAGAAAGTAATCCTAGACTAAAATAAGTGGACGAAACCAATGAGAAGAGTAACTAGGGTATTCTGTTCCCCATGATTCCGTAACTTTGTATTACCAGATAATCACATTCTTTTCTAATGTGTTGCATCATGAACGGTAAGTTAAGTTTACCATACCCTTTGATCCAAGCAAGAGGTAAATTTCAGTATGTGATTTGATCCATCTCGTAGTGTGACAATACTAACCCTTACCTATTGTTGTATTACAACCTCCCTTTGATCTAGTTTAGTTGATTAGATAAGAAGAAATCGATCAAATCCTGTTAATTAATCTCTTTTTCCATTCGTTACTACCTTGATCCAGTCAATAGAAACTAGGTGAGTTCTAATATTGGTCACCATTGAAAAGCAATCTAAACAATGAGAATTAATACATGCATGCACACTTTCCAAAAAGTATGAATTATCTGATTATACCTTGTTAGTTCTTTATGGTTCCCACAACCCAAGTTGTGGATTTAGCTATACATACTCACTATAGATAAAAGAATCATGACATGGAATAACATAATTGAGAACTTACAAGGATGATTTTAAGAACAAGAAATCCAAACTCTTCAATGGAAATCACAAAGTATGAATTAAAATCACAAAATATGTTCGAAGTGTTTCTCTCAATGTTACTGGTCATTCTTCTCTCCTCTCTCACGTTCTCTACTAAGAATAACCTAAAAAATCTATGTATAGTATTTAAAATACAAATCCAAATCAAAATAGGAAAACTGGATTTAGCAGGCAATGGTAGTGGGACGTCTCTCCTGGATTTTGCCAAAGCCTTTGAGTTAGTGATTGCTAACTCGTGTTTCCCAATGAGGGAAAACCACTTGATTACCTTCCGTAGTTCGGTAGCTAAGACTCAGATAGATTATCTACTTCTCCGAAAGGGCGATAGAAGCTTATGTAAGAATTGCAAGGTTATTC
>JAPFFP010031382.1:0-15628 GCA_026153255.1 Solanum medicagineum | reverse complement strand
TCGTATATTTCATTATAGTTCTATGATTCAGAGTATCCTTTCCTATTTGATTCCTTTGAATTCCATATTCGAAGTTGCGATCGGATCTATTCATTAAAAGAATCAATTCAGTACATTTCTTATGTACCCATAGGTGTCTAACATGTCAATCTAAATCTTGAAAAGGTAAAGAAAGGAAGTAAAAAAAAAGAGGGGAAGAGAGCCTAATTTAAGCATAATTTATAGTTGATCAAATCTTGACGACTAGCCTCCAAGCTTTCTCTCTTATGCTCCAAGCGAGTAGAATCATCATTCGTTAAGAATCCATGTTGTCATAAGAGGAGACCTCGTTCTCAGTAGCTAAAATCTTGGCTCGAACCTCCTCAATCTCCCTCTTGGCGGCATTTACAACAGCCTCAAGTTCCTCTCAGCCTGCTTGTAGAGTTGCTAACTTTCTTATGACCTTCTTTAAGGGCTTTCTTTTAGAAGAATCATGTTTATTCTTCTCACCTTCCTCTGCTCTAAATGACTCTAGACCCTCTTTGGCCTTGGAAATAACTCTAGCTTTTTATCTTCATGCACCTTATCTACAAAGTTGGAGCGTTCTTGATCATAAGAGGCAGCAAGCTCGAAAAGAGAATCCACCATAGGCTTCAAGGATGAAAGATCTATGAAATGCATCTCACTCATCTCTTGAAGAATCTCACAAATATCTTCTTTGTAAGATGAAATCACGTCTAGAGGGGTTCTAGAAATTTTGTTACAAATCTCTTCGCAAAGGCCCAAGATGTACTTCTTTTTGTTAGTGGAGACAAGATTTTTTTCTTCAAAAATAGACTTAGCCCTATTTGGTTTTGAAAAGAGTAGAGGAGTACCATCTGAATCAAGGGTTAATTCTTTTGAAGCTTGATCATGAGAAGTGGATGTAATTCTCTAACCTTGTTCAATAGCTAAAGTTGATCCTGCCTTGGGTTTTGATGTCGCGATAGACTCATCACTGATTTGTGGCCTCTCTTGTAGTGATTTCTTTGGATTTTCAACAACGGTTTACTACACAAAATGGGAGAGAAGAAAGTTAGCAAATTACTTAACCATAAATTAGAAAAAATGGGATTTATGGTCGAAGGCAAAACCTCTTCACTCTAAGTAGCTAATGTTTTTGAAGGATCGTCAATGCCTCGTTCGTCCACGATCTCCAACTCAATAGCTTCAAAATCAGTTGATTATTGTCTTTTTCTCTTCCAACATTGATCTCTATTGTTGTTTTTGCTTGTCTCTCGAGAGGCTTGCTTTCAAGATGGAATAATTAAGGGGCAGCTCTCCATACCAGTAGGAGCACGGACCACTTGTTTCTTAGATCCCTTAGAGGACTTAAGCCTCTTACTTTAAGGTTGTGGGGAAAGTGGAGTATCAACTTACAAGAGTGCCTCTCCAATATCTCGACCCTTTTCTTCTAAAGGAGTGGTGAATTCTAGCCCAACCTTTTTCACCAAACCTTCCAAATTATCCTCAAGAAACTTCCCATGGAACCTTTCCCATCACAGGGGATATTGATCGGTGAAAATTTTCTTCGCAGAAGTAACTGCAGGAGGAAAGGTTGCTCTTGACATAGTAGTACGCTAGACAAAGATTCTCCAATACCTAAGTCCTTCATCAAGAGATCCAACACGAATATCATTTTTGAGATGTTCGAGAACATCTTGATAAAATCCAAATTGATAAGATCCACCAGTAAGAGGATAATGTGTCTTGAGGTAATAAGCAAGCCAACCATAAACGTAATAAATAGGGAAAGAAACTTTAATGTGATCAAGCTGTGAAGAATTTGAAATCTTATTTAAGCCACGATATATGCTTGCTAAGACTAGGACCGCGAGGCTAACCCTTTGACCACTCGCCATTAAGTTTGCCATCTTAAAAGTTTCAGGTCGAATGAGGTTCTCCTTTTCCGAGGGAATACAGAGGCACATAACCAACATGACAAGAAGGCTGCCAGATAAGTCTCATACTTTTGGTATTTTACCCCAAGCATAGAAAATGTCATCTCTTGAGAGCTTAACCATGAGTTCACCTTCTTTGATGTTTCACCTGTTGGGTTATGTGTAGATGATAGGCGTAGAGTCTTCTTCTCTTTCCTCGGAGAAGCTAGCTCATACCTGATGTCTTTTTTACACCAGAATTGTATCCACTCGCTAAAAAGAGGTCCCTAAGTTGTCAACCTTCTCCTATCTAAGATGATGAAAGGCACCAAACAAATAATCACAAGTTTGAGGAAGAAATCTATCCCTTTTGGAATCATGACCTGGAATCTCTATGGTATTAGGTATCACTTCTTTATAAGGATACCCACTAATCGGCAGACCGCCAAGAGTATACAAATCCCAAAGGGATATAGATGCCTCTCCAAGAGATGTGAATAATGTATTCATTTGTGGACACCACGCCTCACAAAAGGCCTGCATGATATTAGAGTTTCAATCATAAGTTAAAAGAAAAGCAAGGACAACATCTCGAAGGTTAGCATTGTCCAAACTTTGCCTATTCTTGCTAAGGACATCTTCTGTCCATTCCTAATATCCTAGGATGCAATGAAATTCACCTTCAAACAAAATTTTATCCCCCCAACGTAATCCTTCTTAAATCATGCAGCGACTTAAATTTGGAAGGGCGCTCACAAGATTTGTGCCTTGCAGACTTGGTCTCTCAAGATACCATAATTTGGAAGCTTTGTTAGATGTATGATCACATTCTAAGGTCCACCTTGCCTTATGAAATGTGTTTCTCAATTGTGGCCATGCATCAGCATAATGACCAACTAAAGGATATTCGACCAAAAGTTTAGTTTATACCTTGCTATCTTGTGTTCTGATTATAAGATATTTGAGCCCAGAAGTTGAGCAAGTATAGTCTTTGGAGAAAACCATTGTTCAAACTGCATTAAAAAAAAAGTGTTACCCTTCATCAATGATGGCAAACAAAAAAATGGGGATAAAAATTATTCAAAATAAAAGAATATGACTAATTGGGGTATTTGGGAACTTTGTAAAGTCTCGCATTGCTGGCCCTTTATGTTTAAATATTGGGAACTTTGCAAGGGCTCGAATTGTTGGCCCCTTATGTTTTAACATTGGGAACTTTGTAAAGCCTCGCATTGTGGGTCTCTTATGTTTAAACATTGGGAGCTTTGTAAAGCCCGACATTGCTAGCCCCTTATGTTTAAACATTAAGAACTTTGTACGGGCTCAAATTGTTAGCCCCTTATGTTTAAACATTGAGAACTTTGTAAGTGCTCGAATTGTTGGCCCCTTGTGTTTAAACATTGGGAACTTTGTAAAGCCTCATATTGTTGTCCCCTATGTTTAAACGTTTAGAACAGCGTAAAGCATCATATTGTTGGTCCCCTATGTTTAAACATTTAGAACAACGTAGAATATCATATTATTGGTACCTTATGTTTAAATATTTAGAACAGCGTAGAGCATCATAATCTTGGTCCCCTACATTTAAACATTTAGAACAGCGTAAAGCCTCGTATTGTTGGTCCCCTATGTTTAAACATTTAGAACAGCATAAAACATCAAATTGATGATCTCAAAGCAGTGACATAGAACACATCCTTTCATACCTTGAGATCAAATTCTTGTGTCATAGAATCCACAAAGCACAAATGTCACTCCTTTTGACCTACAAAAAAAAAGGACGAAAAAAAAAGAAGAGAGGAAGAAGAAAGGCATACTTCAACAAAGACACCTGGGGTTAGACTTCAATTTTGATTGAAAAGTATGAAGAAGCACACCCTTATTTATAGGGTGCTGTCCATGAAGAAAAAGGAAAAAAAAGGTAAGAATGGAAAAAGGAAAAAAAAAAGAAAAAAGGAAAAGAAGGGAAAAAAGAGAGAAAAGGGAAGAAAGGAAAAAACAACAAAAAAGAAGAAGTGGTCAGGACCACGAACCAAGGAAAAATAGGAAAAGAAGAAACAAAGAAAGTAAAGAAAAAGGAAAGAAGAAGAAAAAAAGGGGTTCAAATTTCCTTTTTCCAAATAAAGTAAAGTTGAAAATAATTTTCTTTTCTACATAGTATTATAATAATAAAGCTATTATATTATGTCAATATTTTGTTTATAATATTATAGTAATTATTATTATAATATTCAATTAATTCTTCAAGTCTAGTCTTCAAATGATAAAATATTCCGACAAGACTTGAAGCAGGGGACATTTGTAATCATTTAAAATTTATTAAATATAAATTTTGAAATGATTCGAATTATATTAAAATCATGAATATATTCGTCCAAATAAATGTTATGGATTAATTTAATTGGGTTAATCATTTACGTCCCATAGATAAGGATTTAATTAAAACTCATATTAATTGATTTGGGCTACAATAAAAGAGTCCAAATTAATAAGCCCAATATTATTTCATCCAAGAGGCCCATCTTGGTGCCACGTATTAACTGATGTGGCACGCCAAGTCAAACAAAGAAGTCAATAGGATCATGCCATGTGTCAAAATGACAAGCACATTTCATTAAAGTCCAACATGTCATGTCATTTAAATCTGATTGACCGAAGGGAAGTATTTCTTATTATAATTCCTCTATTCTACAACTATAAATAGAGGTCATCATAATTCAAGGGATAGAAGAAATCTAACAAAAAAGCTAAAGAGAGCTCGTGGATCAAACACCGTAAATTTCTCTACAAAATTCAAGAATTCAAATATTCAAGCACTCAAAGTTCAAGAACAAACTTAAAAGCTCTTGAACTTAAGATTAAACTCAAGAACAAATTCAAGTTTCAAGAACAAGATCAAGAACAAATTCGAATTCAAGATCAAGCTCAACAGCCTTTGAATTTATACTTGAAAAGGCGAATAAGAGGATTTATAGAGATTGTAACACTCGTATTTTGAAATCAAATACTATAAATTGTTCGCGATATTCTTGATTATTATTTTCTCGACATGAATTCATTTTCAACACCCCTCACTTAAAAAAATACTACAATCTATATAATTACCCTTCATTTTCTGCAAAACCCTACTGACCAGTTGCCATGCCCAACTCCTAATTATTTATCCATCGCGTCCTTTGCCAACGGCTATAACTTTTGCCTATTAAAATCAACAAAATGCATCCCCTCCCCCAAGAAACACCAATCTCCTGCATACACTGTACAGGTTTGGGTCATACCCTGCACGCTTAACTAAATAACAGGGTACAAAGGCAAAATGTAGACAATAGACATTGTCTGAAAACGTTACAAGACATTATGAGGAAAAAAATGATACAAGGAAAAGGACTAACATAGAAAATTCCATAGGCAAGGTAATTCTTTTTCTTTAATTTTACCTTAGCTTTTGTTTGGATTACTAAATCATTTTATCTTTCTGGAATTTCTCCACTTATTTTGGTCAAAGTACCAAAAATTTGTTGACCAATATTGTATACAAGGAAGTATTACATGAGATACAATTGATACATCAACAAGTACAAGTTACATTTCAATAGTATCCACTTGCTACCCATTCACATCATCTTAAAGAGCTGCAAGATCCTTAATGTCTCTCCTTGCTTAAGGACAACTACTCCCACACGCTACATCAGTGCCAAATCCTACACAAACACCACTCTACGTGTCCAAATGCTATCTATGAACTCTTCCCTCAAGATAAATTTCCAAACGCCAACTGCAAACAATTCTATCCACTGCAAAAAATATTTGTCGTTCATCTATTACCAATCGTATGCATCTACCATATGTTTGTATGTTAATGTAGCCAATGACACAAGCTGTTGATAAAAGCAAATTGTAAGTTGAAATCGTTACTCCCTCCTACATAGATGCTTCCGTTCTTGCTCTCTGATTCAGTTCTCCAGGCAAGATTATAATCAAACTCTCTACTTAAGTGAATTCACCCTCATCAGTTATGAACCGAATGCAACTATCATCTTGTTTTAGAAAATTTGTCATATTTTGTAGGTACAAGCATACCCATTTCTTATTTCTACTTTTTTTCCCTCATATTAAATGTCCAAGATCCCATATTTTTTGAGTCCCCATCAGATTTTGTTTTGTTTCAGTTTACTTTAGTATTGGTTGTGAAAGTTGGTCATAATCCTACAACTAGGCATATGTGTTTCTAGTTTTGTTTTTAGACTGAGTATTCATAAAGTCTGTCGTATGCTTGCCATAATCCTTATCCATTTTGTGTTTCTATTAACTTTGTTGGTTTTAAGGACTTTTAATCCACTTGTTCTTGTGTAGATTCCAATTGGTTTAAAGGTGATTTCAGAGGGAGCAAAAGGAGGTAAAGGATATTGAGGAGGATTTGACTTATGAAGAGGTACCGGTTGAGATACTAGACTGGCAAGTGAAAGAGGCTTAGAAATAAAGGGGTTGCATCAGTCAAAGTGTTATGGAGAAACGATAAAGTTGAGCATGCCACTTGGGAGGCCGAGGTGGACATAATAAAATAGTATCTTTACCTCTTTTCTTCTATTCAAGTCTAAGGTACTTAAAACGATGTATTCCTTCAAAATTCTCATGAATACGTGTTTCCTTGTCACATTGCATGCATGCGTGATCATGAAAATTATTTGTAAATGATGTTTGAAGCATAAGTTTGATGATTTTATGAAAATAATACATACGTTGCATTTTTGCATATATGTTATGGTGATGACTATGTTTCTACTCCATTCAAGCGTATTTCTATCTCATTCGAAATAAATAACCCCAAGGGGGAGATATTGTAACACTCCTTATGTTCATGGGCCTGGAAAATGGAAGATAAGGAAATTGCACAGACTTGGTCACACGAGCCAGACTATGGCTCATAGATTGATCTACGGGTCATAGGAAGGTTTGGCGGATTAAGCACAGTGAAGTTGGAAAAATCATGAATTTTATTAAAGTTGGCTTATGATTAGCAGGACGGCCCATCAATTCGACCATGGCCCATCGATGGCATCATCGAAGGGACCTTTGAAAGATGGAAAATTTTCTAAGTATAGGGAGTTCCTATGTATGCACCTACGACCCATGAAAGGGATGACGTTCTGCATGTTCGTGGTTAGAGAAGGGCCAATTCCACTAGCTCAACTGCTATGAGCCAAAGTATGAGTCGAAGGTGGAACCAGCGTCCATGGATGGGGTCTGGTGGATACCTCCGAAAGATTTTAATGAAGGGTGTTTTGACATTTCCAATTTGTTTAACTCCTATACTACATCATTTTGGCCCTCCAAGCTAACTTAACCGACTCATACCCCATAAATTCTATTCCTAAATCATTCTAATTTATTCATCCTCACAATTCCCTCAAAGGTTATCAAATATTTCTCTCTCTAAAATAAAGACTACACTGGATCTAGGGTTCCAAGCTTTGCTAAGGAGATCAAGATTTTTCTACTCCAATTCTTAAGGATCTCACTTGAGGTATGTAGGGCTTCATTCATGGATTAGTTTCATCCATAAAACCCAATCCAAAACCTTATTTTATCAGAGTTTAACGTTGTTTCATTATGGGCTTTTATAATATGGTTCCAAATGCATGGATTATGATTCCTACATGATGTCTATACTTGATTATGCATGAAGTATGAAGAATTACATGATTTTCAAGTAAAAGTATGATTTCAAGTATGCATGATTAAGGCTTGATGAATTTATGTGGGTCCCTTTACTAATGATTCAAGTTGATTTTGATTATATGTTTCCTCCATGAATTTCATTAAATTGCATAGTTTTCACTCAATTGTTCATAAACCCACACATTACCCTAGTTTCCTATGATAAAGTTATGATTTTCATGATTATCATCTCAAGTATGTAAAAGGATGTTTTAATGACAATGAATGATGGTGTTATGATGATAATGATGCTATGATGATGAGGGTGATTAAGATCCTGATGTTTCATGATGATGATGAGAAGGTGAAAAGTTTACCCACACTATATGAAAAACTAAGTAGATGGACTATTCCTATGACATAAGATATTTTCATGAAGGATTATGACGACTATTTCATAAGCTATGGAAGTATGATCTTAATGAAGTATGTATTATGTCGAAAGTTACGTATATGTATAATTTATGTATTCCATTGATATGACATAGCACCGAATGAGATTGTGGGTGGGGATTCGACCTAAGAGGTCCTTAATGTGAAGCCTACATTTCTTATAACTATGTACCACCATAGGTGATGATGATTATGTGCCTATATGGTATTATGTTAGTGGATCCACATATGTAAAGCATATACCAAAATGGGAAGGTTCCTATAAGGTTCATGTTCAAGTACTCTCTGAAATGGGATGGATCTCATAAGGTGAGGTTTAGTCTACCTTGGCAAAGTAGGCTACTCTTCTGCTCGGTGTAGAACCAACATCGGGATTCTATGTAATAGTCTGCATAGTCTTATATATCAATTATGGTCGTATCTCCACATATATATGCTAGGATTATGAAAGGTTCGGATGTTGCTCCTATTCATAGTTTTAAACATACATTGATCATGAATATTGTGTCCTTACTCTATTGATTATGATTATGCATATTGATATTAATTTGTGATGTTCTTTCATTCAAGGCATACCTACATACTTAGTACATTTCACGTACTAATGCATACTACTTTGCATACATTATCTAACCATATAGGGACGGACGATGAGGTGACTATTCCATTTCGTGGCTAGCTTGGGATTTGAGTTTTAAGATTATTGGTGGAACCCCATAACAAGCCATTTTATGATGTTTCCTATTGAGACTTTACTACTTTACTGGATGTACGTCTTGAGGGTGAGCTAGTAAGCTATGTTCTAGACCCCGCCAAGATTTTATGATGCAGAGGCATGTTTTGGACATATGAGTTTTGATGTAATTTCCTTTAAGGAAAACTATGACATTTCTATTATTTTACCTCCCGCTTGTTTATTTTCTTCTGTTATACTTATGTTACCTTATGAGTGCTTATGATACGAACATTAGACTTGGACGGGATGCCTTCGGGTGTCACATTCGACGTGTCATGGTTAGGCCCCAGGTCCGGGTCATGATATATATATATATATATATATATATCATGCTATTCTTGATTGTTTGCCAAGACAGTACTTTGGTTATGCCTGATAGACTGAGGGTTGAGTAGAAGGGTTCATGTGGTTCTTATCCAACCAAGGTTATCTCTTATATCAAAGCATAGAAGTTGATTGATAGGGGTTGTTTTGACCTTTATTACTAGTACTGATTTACCTTCAATGGAGTCTATTCCTGTTGTTCGTGAGTTTATGGATCTTTTTTCCCACCGATCTCCTAGGGGTCCTCCTCACAGGGACATTTTTTCACCATTGATGTTGAGTTAGGCACCAAACCCATTTCTATTCCTCCCTATCATATGGCTCCTATTGAATTGAAGGAGTTGAAGAAGCAACTATAGGATTTATTGAGTAAGGGGTTCATTTGGTCTAGTGTGCCACTATGGGGTTCTCCAGTTCTATTTGTAAAGAACAAGGATGGGTTGCGATAATGTGTATTGACTACACAAAGTTCAACAAGATGATTGTCAAGAATAAGTACCCTCTTCCAAAGATTGATGATTTGCTTGACCAGCTGCAAGATACAGTGGTCTTCTGTAAGATAGATTTGAGGTTTGAGTATCACCAATTGAGGATCAGACCGCTCGATATTCCTAATAGGGCCTTCTGTACAAGTTATGGTCATTATGAGTTCATGGTTATGTCATTTGGGTTGACTAATACACCTGCACATTTGTGGAGTTGATGAATGGAGTATTTTGACTATATTTGGATTCCTTTGTGATTGTATTCATCGATGATATCTGTATCTATTCCAAGACTGACATTGATCATGTTTGACATATGAGGATGTGCTTGTGAGGTTCAGGGACGTGAGGTTGTATGCTAGGTTCGTAAGTGTGCGCTTTGTCTCTATTCAGTGGTATTTGGGGAATGTGGTGTCCAAGGATGACATTAAGGTTGATCCGATGAAGACTGACGCTATGAGAGGGATGGACCATACCTACTTTAGCCATCGAGAACCATAGCTTTGTGGGTTTTGCTGGTTATTATTAGCATTTTGTACAGTGTTTCTCTACTATAGTAGCTCTATTGACTAGACTCACTCAGAAGAATGTAGTTTATTTGGCTAGAGAAGTGTGAGGAGAGCTTCCAAAAGCTCAAGGATTTGTTTACCATTGAGCCTATTTTAACCTTACCTCAATAGGATATTAATTTCACCATATATTGTGATGCTTGGAGAGTTAGGTTAGGAGGTGTGTTGATGTATAAAGAGAAGGTGATTTCCTATGCCTCAAGGCAATTGAAGACTCATGAGAAGAACCATCCTATCGTGATATAGAATTGGCGGCTATTGCCTTTGTTTTGAAGTTGTGGTGGCACTATTTCTATGGAGTTCATTGTGAGATCTTTATTGATCATCGCAATTTACAATACATCTTTAGCCCGAACGACTTGAATTAAGGCAGAGAAGATGGATTGAGCTTTTAAAAGATTATGACTTGATCATTTTATACTATTTGGAAAAGGCCAATATAGTGTTGATGCTTTGAGTAGGAAGAATTCTAGAAAATTGCAGCCATTCGAGTAGATGAGTGACCCTTGGCTAGAGATATTTAGAAATTGGCCAATAGGCTAGTGATGTTATAACTTTTTGATGATGATGGTGTGCTTGCATTTTAGAGGCCTGATCTTCTTTGATGGACCAGATCCATGGGCGACAGTTTGTGGATGAGAAGTTGTGTCTCATTCGAGACAAGGTAACTAAGGGTGAGGCCAAGGAGGCCGTACTTGACATTGATAGGGGTTTTAAGGATTAGGAGACAGATTTGTGTGCCTATGATTGGTGACTTGATAAGGTTGATACTTGAGGAGGCTCATTATGCAAGACATTCCATTCATCTAGGAGCAGCAAAGACGCACTATGATTTGAGTCGGCACTATACTGTTGGTGTTGTATGAAGAAGGACATAGCTGATTTTTTCCCCAAGTGTTTGACCTGCGAACAGGTCCAGTGTGAGCATTATAGGACAAGGGGCGACCTTCAGAGGATTCCCATTCCTACTTGGAAATGGTAGCGGATCATGATGGATTTTGTAGTTGGCATACCTACTATTATGGGAAGGTATGGCTCTATTTGGGTTATTGTGGACTGCTTGATCAAGTCTATGCACTTTATTCCAATCAATTTCCTAGTGGAGAGATTGGCTCAGTTATACATCAGTCAGATTATGAGACTTCATGATTACAGATTTCCATAGTGTCTCACTGAGGTTCTCTATTCACTTCCCAATTCAAGAAGGCCCTACAAGATGGTTTGGGCACCTGGTTAGACTTGAGTACAACTTTTCACCCTCAGACAAATATTAATTCAAATAGGACTGTTCAGGTGCTAGAGGATCTGCTTCGAACATATGTCCTTGACTTCGATGTAAGGTGGGATCAACATTTGCCCTTAACGGAGTTTTCTTACAATAACAATTATCATTCTAGCATCCAAATGGCTCCTTTTAAGGCCTTCTATCGCTGGAGATGTAGATCATCCATAGGTTGGTTTGATTCTGTTGCAGTGGATTGCCTTGACACATATTTGCTTAGAGATTCTATGGAGCAAGCTCACCTGATTCAGAGTCGGTGACTGACAGTATCTTTGGCTTTTATTGTTTTTCGTTAATTGTTGTTATACTGCTAGTTGCTAGGAAAAGTACAATGAGTTTGGGATGGCTTACCTATAGGTGTGATCTAACAGGTACCATCATAACCTAAAAGGTCGGGTCATGACATTTGTCACGCTTAGAGAGAGTACCATTGACGTGGCCAGCACTCAGAGAACCATTGTTGATTCCTCAAGAGAACCACCTGACTTCATCGTCAAATCACACTCAATAACGAAAGAAGAATACTCAAGAAAGACTATGAAATACATCAATTAATTAAGTCTTTGTATGAATAACACTTTCCAATTAACAAGTGTTGGAAATAAATAATAATTGACTATCTCCACTCGGTATTTATGAAGCCTTTATCCAAGTCTAGAACTCAAAACAAAATACTCAAGTAATGAAGAAAATAAAACAACTCCTTTGAAGGCAAGGAGGGCTCACCATAGTCTGGGAAGAAGAAATAGGACTTTAATGATGTACTTGTTGAAGGCCTCTATCACCTATAGCTGTATCATTAAACAATATAAACCCAAAAGGATATCGGCATATTGAATATACTAGTATGTAATATGGTTGTTAAAACAGATAAGGCTCAAATACAAATTGACCAAAACAGTTTGGATAATCAACTGATAATCCATAACTCAGCTAAAAAAAGATGCAGGATTTTTATAGTAAAATAATGCTCCTAAAGAAACTCTAGCATGCAACTCAATCAAATCAGTTATGCATAATCAAGGACTTTCTCTAACCGACAACCATCATATATGAGATGGTGAAAATACAACGTGTGCATTGTCGTTGCCACAACCATCCAAAACTTGCAAAGATAAAGGACGATCAAACCAATTTGGATCCATAATCAATGTCTATCTTTTTGGGACATAAGAGGCATAGCCCCTACCCTACGTTGGTTATGTAGTTTATGCATTGGAGTTTTACTTACTTGTACCCATATCAATGCTCAATACTCCTCTCAAAACTCAATAGCTCATATCAATCAACTCTTTATATTAACTCCGACATACTCCATCCAATCACCCAACAAATCGACAAATCAAGACTATCAATCGTGCATACTATTAAGACTCAATTATGCAGGACTGTGATTCAAATGGTTATTTAGACTCCAATAAATCCTACTCGCCATATAAAGACTTGTAAGAAGCTTATCATATAAACACTTGTAAGATGTTCATCATATAAACACATTTTAAGATGCTCATCATATAAGTATATGTAAGATGCTCCTCATGCTCCATCCATGCTCAATTTACTTAGTTCGTACATTCTCAATCATAATCTCAATGTAGTTAATGTAGCAAGCACAACATAGGATGATGCAATATAGTGTTCATATTGTCAAGCATAAACTAATAGTTCAATCTCATGTAACCAACATGCAAAACATTAATTCATTCATAAGTACGCATGAAGACTCAAAATAATACAATCAACTCAAAAATTCGGATTATGGGATTTTATTACTCAATTTCTATACACCATTTTGACTCCTATAAATGAAAGGGCATGTGAATCAAACCCGATCCAACGGTTTAGGTAGTCTCACATACTTGGAATTATGAAAAATAATTAACCCTTTGTTGATTTTCAAGTTCGTACTCAAAACGTTAGCTTTTCTCCCTTCCTTGGTGCTTTTACGAATTCTAAGTGTGGAATAAGGAATAATACTCTCAGGGTACTGTTAAGGGGTCCCAAAATAACCCCAAAGCATCGTAGGTTATAATTAAAATAGAGAGGAAAGACAAAAACACCCCTCCTAAAAAACAGTCGAATAGAACCATGAAACCTCATTTATGTGTCGTGGTTCGATGTACAAGTCGTAATTGACCTCTCGTAGATGTAGGGTCCCCAAAAATTGGGTCACTAGAAATTAGATCTGTGGTTTTATGAACCTCTTTTTACGGGCCATGAAATGGACTGTAGGCCATCCTACCTATTGTAGTTTAAGATTAAGAAATTTTGGTTTCTATGACTTAAAACCACAATCCCCATTCTATAGCTCGTAGAATGGAGTATGGTTCGTAAATGGTCTCGGACCTAGGCCTCAAACTTAGAAAAAAAATTTAAGTCACAGGGTAACCATGATCTCTATCTACGAATAGTAGATAAGCCTACAGGCTGTAGATGGCCCTCATAGTCACTACCAATGACAATTTCTAAGTCATTCTCTCAACTTTTCTTCGACATTTAAACTAAGACTAGGTGTAATGTGTTAAAAGATGTTGCAACCATATCACTGTCTGAGAAAGAAAGGATGAGCAAAGATGGGTGGAGAATATATGGATAAAAGGGTTTCCCGTCAAGATCAATTTCTTTGAATGAAGAGTATGGAAAAGGAGGGCGACTGTAGATGATAACTTGAAGAAAATGAACATTAAGTTGACATCAAGATGCTACTGTTGTGAGAAAGTTGCACAGGGGCTATGTCTCATCTTTTTGTAACTGCTTCCATAGCCCAAAAGCTTAGGAAGTACTTTGATTCTTGTGCTGGTATTACAGTGGATTAAGTACACCTATAACAACTAATTATTAGTTGGTGGAAGGAGCAAGCTCCAGCAAAACTACAGTTAGTCTATAAGGTGGTTTCCATGGTGATAATATGGGAATTATGGAAAACAAGAAATGCTAGAAGACATGAGAAAAAGATAAATTTTTATAACCTCATTTTACAGTGTCAACAGATAATATACCATTTCATCCAGACAAGATTCCCTTGGATTGAATTACCAAAGGACTGGGAGGGTTAGTCAAAGTTCTACAGTGTTACAGGTCAAATTTTATTGGTATTCAATGAAATGGAACTTTCCAAATGAAGGATGGGTTAAATATAATACATATAAGGTATGTAGAGGAAATCCTGGACAAAGGTCGCATGGATTTTGCATAAGGAACAAGCAGGGAGATCTCATGTATGCAGAGGAGATGAAGATAGGAATTTTAACTAACATTGAAGTGGAAACTAGGGCCATTCTTAATGGACTAAGATACTGCAAGAGTAAAGGACTATAATTGATCATATACTGAAACAGATTCACTAGTTCTGAAGATAATAAAGAAGGAAAGAAAGACACCACGGCACATAAAAAAGAAATAGAACAAATATAACAGCTCATCCCAGTAAGTCTGGTCAAAATTAAGTGTGTTTACTGAGAAGCCAATCAATTAACAGATAATTTGGCCAATCTAGCACTGGACTACATGGAAGCAATCCAATGCCATACATTTTAACAACTTCCAATAGTATGTAGGAGAATTCTAAACATCAATAAGGCACAAATATCAACACTTAGGATCAAAGCAAGGAGAGTTTCTACCCATAATGCATAATGTATACAAGGAACAAAAAAACGGGATAGGAGCCCAATGAAACATATACATAAATGTAGGGGTTTCTAGATAGGTGCATCTAAGTTTGTGAGATTAGATATCCTATTACCTACACTATATCAACTTAGAAAAAACAGCTCCCGCAAAAAGGAGGTCATGACATTAGATCTGGAAATAGAGACACTGCAATCAAAGAGATCCCGGAAGGGAGAAGACATGGGCATCTTGTTTATCTCCTTTGTTTTGCCAGTTGGAGAAAAGAGAAATGATTGTGAGAACTGGAGAAAGAGGAATAAAAGTACTAGAGGCAAGATATAGGGCTTACATAGAGTATCGACTTTGGAATACAGAGTCAAGAACTGTTAAGTGCGCAGTGGAATACACTCACACAATTGTCTCACACAAGAAAGAGAGGAAAAGGAATTCTGAACTTAGCACTTTATTTACTTTTTCTTACTTCTTAAAAAATAAGATGCACCTATTTATAGGCTAAAAAAACTTTTTCACTTGCAAAGAGATAAACATAAAACTTGTATAGTCATAGAACAAAGAGACTCTTGATTAGATACATGTATCTTGGACTAGGT
>JAPFFP010031361.1:0-15629 GCA_026153255.1 Solanum medicagineum | reverse complement strand
AACTTTCCAAAATTGCATCATAAGGGCCCCAATTTAGCCTATTTATCAATTAAGTCCCAAACTTTTCTATTTTGATCTAATTGAGGACTTCCGACTCAAATTTAACTATGCACGCCAAATCCACTTAATACTCTAATCATGCATCAGAAATACACTTAAGTTCAATTTACACGACATTCACGACAACATTTCCCAATTGGATAAATGTCCTTAATATAAAGAAACGGGGTCTAACAATATATATATATATATATATATATATATATAATTAGCAAAACCAAAATATAGTATACAACCCAGGAGTTATCCTATGAATACAAAATACTACTTTACAAGGCCAATGTCTGAAACAAAGAGACCACCATCAAAAGAAGGAAACTACAAGGTGTATGAAACTGTCGGTGCTCACAAAAAAGAAGTCTCCTGTGCAATCCCGTATCCCCAAAAATTAGTGCCCCCAACTAGAACCTAGACTTGCACAATGGGAAGATGCGAAAGTAGGAGTAAGTACCAGAATAAGACACCCAATAGGCATCATCGGCCTACTAAGAGAAATAATATATATGATGAAGCTCAAATGCATATAAAAAGGTAGGTATCCCGTAAATCAACCCCATAACCTGATACCAAATGAAACCTGGTGCTGTACGCAGGTGCAAAGCCCTAACATAACGCCTGTACACCACCCTGGACACCATAAACTGGAGAGTACACCCCCGCAAAATATGATTGATAAATTATCACTAAACCCCATAGAACAATCATAGAGCCCAACTTTCCACATCATCAAATCAAGGGTCAGTTGTACGTAGATGTAAGGCCCTAGTGTCTATGTCTGAATGCCTCCGAAGTCCTCATAAGCCCAGAAACTATACTCATGCATAATCCAGGTGTGAATAGATGTGGATCCACGAGTAATCAATCATGGGGCCTCGTCCCAACAATCATATGCTAATCGGGTCTCCGACCCTGTGCTGGCACGTGGCACCCTATCCAAAATATACGTGCATAATGAAGGGACATATCCTCTGTAAGAGAAAGAATCCCCCTCTCATAAATAATAGTGCCTCTTCTAAGAATGCTAATCATGGGGCCTCCCCCCCCCCAACAAAATCAGTGGAGTCCTTGACCCAACTCTCAGCCAGGGCTCAATACTCAAAATCTTCACCCCCCACCTGCTATCTCAGTTGTGGCCACTGAGACTCAAACCACGGGGAGCATCAGCCAGGTTTTGGACTCTCAAAAATGGCCACCGGTGCTCAATACTGACGAGGAGCGTCATCTAGAACTCGAGATGTCCACAGTCACTCACTCAACTAGTATATCAAGATTCAGAACTCCAAAGTCATATCGAGCCCAGAGTCAATGTAAGCAACAACACTCACCATATAGGTGTCCCAAATATAACCATCCCTCTTGATAATAATAATTAAACCCCTATCTCATGTAAGCAAGAGTAGAACCCAACAGCTAACAATAGTACACAGGAGCATGAGTCTCAATGATCAATATAAAATCATGTCTAACATGTTTTAATCTTGTCAACCATAGGTAATGAAAGTGTAGCACAATAATAACAGCAATATCAGAAGTTTCCACAACAATTAGGCCCGAGAGGAGCATACCTAAGTTAGAAACAAGTCACAATATAGCAGGTATTCAACAAGTAGCCTCACATTCAACATATCTCAATAGCATGCTCCCACAGACTGTAAATATTGTTGAACTAACCAGTTTTGCGCAAGCTGCATTGCATCCTAGTCGGCAGCAGGCAATGGCATATGAATTTGCAGCCTTAAAGGCTAACAAGACTTGGGAAGTAGTTCTTTTACCTGAGGGAATGAAGGCTTTACCTTGCAAGTAGGTTTATAAAGTAAAGCAAAGATCAGATGGAACTTTGGAAAAGATTAAAGGCAAGATTGGTAGTACGAGGTGATATTCAAAAAGAAGGGGTAGATTGTAATGAAACGTTTTCTCTGATGGTTAAAATGACCACCATTAAATGCATTTTAACCATTGTTGTGAAGAAAGGATGGTCCATTTCTCAATTAGATGTTAATAATACATTTTTGCATGGCGATTTACAAGAGGAAGTATTTATGAAGTTTCCTCCTGGAATGATTGGTCCTAGACCTGCTCATGTATTCAAAATCACTAAATCTTTGTATGGTTTAAGGCAAGCTTCGCACAATGGTATGCTAAACTCACTTTAGCTCTAAATTACAAAGGTTTCATATCTTCACTGAATGATTATTACTTGTTTGTCAAGAAGGATGGTACTTCTATATCTATAGTTGTTGTATATGTAGATGATATTACCTTGACTAGAAATAATTCAGATGAGCTTGACCAAGTAAAATCTTTCCTGAATGAAGAGTTTAAGATAAAGGATCTTGGAGAATACATTATTCTCTAGGGCTTGAAACACTCAGAGAACCACATGGGATGATTGTAACTCAACAAAAGTATACTATGGAGCTCTTTTCTGAATATGACTGTTCACATCTTCCATTTGACTCTTCGCCAATCGACCCTACAGTCAAATCATCTACTACTTCAGGGGAGCCTTTGATTGACCCTACTTCGTATAGAAGGTTGATAGGTAAATTGAATTACCTGACTCATAATCGACCTGATATATGTTTTGCTATACAACTTCTATCACAGTTTATGCAAGAGCCTTGTACCTCTCATTTTACTGCAGCCCTTTGAGTGCTTCGCTGTTTGAGGATCAATACTGCTCAAGGTCTATTTTTGTCAGGGGATTCCTCTCTCAAATTGGTTGCTTATTGCTATGGACATTGGGGTACTTGTTTGGACACTCGATCTGTTAGTGGATATTTTGTAACTCTTGGAGGTTCCCCATTTCATGGAAGTCGAAGAAACAACTTTTTGTTTCATTGTCGTCGGCAAAAGCTGAACACCAATCCATGAGGCATGTTGTCGCTGTTGACTTGGCTCAATGGTCTCCTTCTTGACCTTGGTTGTCCACCAGAGCTTCCTATTCCTGTTCACTCCGATAGTCAATCAGTGATTCACATCACTCGAAACCCTATTTTCATGAGTGAACCAAGCATGTGGAACTTGATTGCCATTTTTTCAGCAAAAATTCCTTGCTCGACTAATTTCACTCACTCATGTGCCAGCTCCCATGCAACTCGCCAATCTCTTTACTAAAGCACTTTCTGGACCATCTCATCACACCATTCTTCCCAAGTCGGGTCTTTCTGTGTTCTCCTCCAACTTGAGGGGGTATTGAAAATGGTGTTTCATTGATCTCACCAAACAGCAAAGAGGAAGATTTGGAGAAGATCAAGTCAAAAGAAACGAGGGAAACATTTCAAATGTTGGGGCGAAATTCTGATAAAATAATTTTGCCCTCTCTTGTTAGAATGAGCAAGTGTCCTCTCAGGCCCCACAAATTAGTGTGTGCTGGAGCTCATCTCATCCTTCAAATCAAAATCAATTACAACCAATAATCACAAACTTTGGATGCTTGGAATATGGTTGTTATGCATAATTCAAAATATTCTGGATATACTCTGCATTTTTATTTATTTTTACTGTATAAATACATCTATATATACAGCATCAAATCATCAATACAATCGTAGAAAATTTTCAATTCTAGTCCCTTTAATTTCTGCATTTTCTGTCTGCAAATTCCTTTCCTGCTAGCACCTCACTATTTTATAGCCTCACCAGAAAAACAGATAGCAGAGCAAATGAAGCCTGCTTTATGATCCACAATCAATATTCCATGGAAATTGGATAAGTACTGTTTATAGTTGCTATGGAAGCTGACCTTTTACGTACGGATTCCTGAAGAACATTTAAATGAGAATAGAAAAGTATTAGCTAGAGGACTTTGGTAGAGAGAAGAGCAGCACTAGACTTTTGAAAACCCTAAGGATATCAGTCCGGCATTCCGCTTGGATCACCACATGTTTTGGAAAGGTTAAAAATATTCTCATCCAGCCAGTATCACCAAACAGATTGCTTCAAGTGTCTATTATATCAAAAATTCGTTTTGACTTAATGTATACATATGAACATTTTGGTGAACTAACAGAACTTTTGTGGCTGCAATACAACAGCCAGAAATGATCCTGTCTCTATCATTCTACATTATTAGATGTTGCTCAGATTGCAACTGAAGTGTCGATTGGACGATGAAAAGTGGCTACCCTTGTCTGTTGGCTAAGTAAATTATGTAAGCATAATGGAAAGATCACAGAATTTCCTATATGATCTACATTTAGTGTAGAATACTGTGTAGCAATTTTTGGTAAGTAATGATTTTATTAACCAAAAGGACTTTCCAAGATCATTTCATTCTAGCAGGTACGGACATAGGCTCCATCCTTGCTTACTCAATTCTCTATATGAGGTTATCTAGCCATTCATGGATACATATTCAATGTGCTTAATCTATTAGTGATGCGGTTGTGATTGCTACCTCTACCATGTATCTCTTGTGTGATGTGCCTGAGGAGCGATGTTGTAGTTTATTGTTTCTGCTGAAAGACACGCCTATTATGTTCCATCCATATGTTGTATGATGTATATGCTAATATCATCCTATATACCATGGAAGTGCTACTTTTACATTAAGTGATTGTCCATTAGATCTCATCAACCACCCATAGTTGTTTTGTTGATGCCTTGTCAGGCAAGAACTTTGTTCTTTATCTCTGCTGCACATATACATTGAAAGAATACATGTTCCATAGTCTCAATTTCCTAATGGCATAACGACGCACACTGTTTTATGAATCATTTGTCATTTTGCTAGTCTCTTTTTGGTGGCTAATCTTTTATTGACTGCATAGTTCCTCCATACCATTGACCTCCATTCAACCCTTTCCATTGGACTTTTCATTTGCAGATATATTTTGCCAATAGAGTATTCTTTCTGATCCCTTAATATTGTTTCAATGAAGCCTAGCTGTTGAAGATACTTAGCTACTTTTAGTATTTTCTGGACCAACCATGATGCTTGTTTTGCTAGTGTATTTGACACACCATCTTGTCCATAATAACTATGAATCCAAGTCACCCATGGTTTGTCCTTCTTTTGGCATAGATTCCATAGCCTTGTTCCATATGTGCATATCAGGGAAATTAAGTCCTCTATTTTGTTTAGGGCAACAGATCTTCTCCCGTGCAATTAAAGCCTCCCTTGATGTTTTTTTTGACCAGTCCATAAGAATCTTCTGCATATGCTCTCAACTACTTGAATGATCTTTTTAGGTAGTAGGAGTATCTGAGAACAGAACATTTGAATAGCATATAAAACACTCTTGATAAGTTGTGCTCTTCCAGTATATGATAAGAATTTTGTTTCCCAGCTTGTAATCCTACTCAACATTCTGTCTATCAGGGGCTGACATTGGTTAATTGATATTCTTTTGGTGCAGAGAGATATGCAAAATATCTGAATGGGAATTTACCTTTGATATAATTCTTGTAGTATCTCTTCTTGTGCCTATTGTGCCACTCCTCCAAAATACATATTGCTTTTTGTTTAGATTTGCAACCAAACCAGATGCTTCAGAAAACTGTTTGAAACACTTTCCAAGGCATCTTATTGATTGTATATCGCCTTTGCAGAATAGTAACAAGTCATCAGCAAAGCTCAACTGCACAATCTTTTGGACTTTACATCTAGGATGATACTGGAACTCAAGGTTATCTTGTAATGTCTTGAGAACTCTTGTTAAATAATCCATGGCTATCAAAAATAGGTAGGGGGATAATGGATCCCCTTGTCTTATCCTCTCTTTGCCTTTAAAAGATCTAGTACTTTTCCCATTGATTTGTATGGAGTATGTTATAGTAGTGACACATTGCATTATCCATTGAAGCACTTTAGTTGGTAGTATGATCTCTTTTAAAACTTGCTCCAAGAAGGTCCATTCCAGTGAGTCATAAGCCTTTTTCATATCTACTTTGATCATGCATCTTTTGGAAATTCCTTTTCTCCCATAGCCTTTCACCAATTCATGGCCCATTATGATGTTATCATTCAAACTCCTTCCTGGAACAAAGGCTGCTTGGTTGATATCCATTATACTTTCCATAACCCGCTTCAGTCTCTTAGTGAGCACTTTAGTAATGATTTTGTAAACTGTTGAACAGAAAGAGATTGGCATATATTCACTGATTTTTGTTAGATTTCACCTCTTAGAAATAAGTGTGACAGCTGTGCAGTTGACATGTGGGTACATTATCCCTGAGTTGAAAAAGTATAGTATTGCTTGTATAGTTTTTTCCCCTATTACTGATCATGCTTTCTTGAAGAATACAACATTTAGACCATCTTTTCCTGGAGATTTAAGATCATCTATTTCCTTCAATGCAAGCTCCACTTCTTGTCTTGTGACTGGGGCTTCTAGTTGAAGCTGTTGACTTCTATCTAAGCTTCCTCCACTTTTCATTACATTGATATCTACAGAAGGTAAGTGAGTGCTAGACTTCCCAAGTAGTTCCTGGTAAAACCTTATTGCCTCTTTCTCAATGTCCTCCTGAGAATGTATTATTGTCCCTTCCTCTGATGTAAGGCTAGTAATGGTGTTTTGTGTCAACTTGTTCTTCATGTGGGCAAAGAAATAATTAGTGTTAGCATCTTCCAATTTTATCCATTGCACCCTTAATTTTTATCTTATTGCATTCTCTTCTATCAAACTCTATTTAATCCAATTGCTTTCTTGAGTTCTCTTTAATTTTCTTTGTGCATCCACCTGATTATAATCCCTCATTTCTATTTCACATTGTGGAGTTGTTCTCCAATTTTCTGAATTCTATGCTTCACTCCTTTGAATTCTATGTTGTTCAGGTTTTTGAGTGTTGTTTTCACTTTCTTTAGCTTCCACAAAATAGTTTCCAAATCTCCTTTCAAATGCCCTTGCCAAGCTTGTGCAGTGATTTGGATAAACTCTAGATGATCTGCAATACGGTTAAAGAACCTAAAAGCCATAGACCTAGTTTTAGACACCTTGTCCAATGTTATGGTGAGAGGAGAATGATTAGACACCCCTGGCCTTAGGATGTGGACTTCAATAATAAGCATGTGTAGCATCCATTCACATTCACTATGGCCTTGTCTATTTTACTGCATACATATCCATTGGTCAAAGTATAGGAACCTCCTACTGTTTTCAGTTCATGCATCCCAGTAGTTGTCATGAAATCTCTAAAGTCTTTGATCTCATTATCCTACATTTGACTACCTTTGACTCTGTTTTCAATTTGGAGAATTGCATTGTAGTCCCCCATACACATCATAGGTTATTCCTCCCACATCTGTACTCTGTCATTTATGGTATGGAGACCATATATTGCAACAAAAGAAAACTGTAGACCACTACTTTTTATCTTCACTTTTGAGTGAATATACTGATCTGTCTTACTCACTACCTCACACTCCACATATTGACAATCCCACAATATCCAGATTCTACCATTCTCAATCATCTCATAGTTCCCTTCATACTTCTATCTTGGTGCAACTTTCTGTATTACTTTCCCTACTAGGTCCTTCTTTATTTTGTGCTTCAATAGTGCTAAAATGCTAATGTTATTCTCCTTCATAAACAACTTTAATTCTCTTTGTTTATGAAGTTTATTCATCCCTCTTATGTTCCAAGTAACTAACTGCATGAGAAAATATTTGTTTTATCGAGCCCCACCCCCTCAGCATTTGCATGTTGCTTAGTTCCAGCACTTGTATTTCCACAGTCATATTCTTTTACAATGATAAAATCATTGAGTACCTGTACTTCTTCCTTCTGTTGTGCTACATTTTTTGCCACAACTTTTGGTTTCTACCATATTTCTTTCTATGGTGTCTCATTTAGATCCTTTGCTCCTTACTTCTTGTCAGCCTCTTTTGTTCCCTCTGGTTTCCTTATCCATATGGTTACTGTCTTAACAGGTGCTGATGATCTAGTTCCTTCTTTACCACATTTATGACCCCCCTGCAAACATTTCTTACAATATTCCGGCACCTACTCATACTACACAATTTGATCAAAGAGCCTTCCATTAGGGTCCTGCACTTTCAGCTTCTTTGGCACTCCCTAGCTACATCCATTTCAACTAGAACTCTAGCAAATGATATTCTATCCACTTTGGTAATGCACTCATCAGCATATAGAGGTATTCCTAGACCACTACTAACTCGTCTTAGTGAATCCATGTTCGAGTAGTTCAGAGACAGATTTGGGAACTTTACCCAGATTGGTATTGATTGTAGCACTTCCTTATTGAAATCAAAATCAGGGCTCCAAACTTTAACAATAATAGGCCTATTATTCATCATATGAGGCCCAGAATACAGTACCTCATTCCTTTCATCCAAGCAAGCAAATCGCTCAAGGAATATCCATCATTATGATAGTATACCTTTGGCTTAAAGACTGTGTTCACCTGATGAGCTATGCATCTTTTAATTGCTACTATGGTGGATGAGTCTCCAACTACATACATGATTAGAGCTTGTTTCCATTTCTCCGTAGCTTTATCAACCTCTTGCTTGTTCAGTTTAATAACCTTTTCCCCATTCTAAATAGATGGAGCTACGAATCGAAGACCCATACCTTTAGCTGATAGCCTGTTGGTATCGTAAAAATTGGCCCATTTTTGCTTGGGTTCTTCTGTGAAGTCTTCATCACTTTGTTTGATTTCCACTTCTTGCTTATTTTCCTCCACTCCTTTTCCTTTTGTATCTAGTTCATCACGGATGCTGGTAGCTGAGCTGCTTTGGGGTGTCATTTCCTTTGAAATTAAGGGAGGCCACTGTTCCATTGATTTCCTTCCATGATCTATGCAGAGTCTTGTGATTTGTTTGATTGTGTCTATCGTACCATTAGGTGAGACCACCAACTGAGTAATCTCCTTCTTCTTCCTTCCTCGTGGCATTTCGATCAGTGGGTGCAGGATAGCAAGCTACGCTACACAAATTATATATTGCGTAGCATTAGTTGTAAAATATATGCAAGAGATATTTTAGATGTTATATTTAATGTAGAATATCGTGAAGTATTAGTTGTAGAATTTATGTAAGAGATATTCTAGATGCTATAATTAGTGTAGAATATTGTGTAGCATTATTTATAGAATATTATGCACATAAATTTGTAGGATTTATATTAAGGATAGAATATTTTCTCTTGTGTATAAATACTAATGTATTCTTATGTATTTGAATCAATGAAACGAGACAATCATTCCTTAGTTTTTTTCGTGTTTTCTTTATCCTTGACAAATTTGACTTTGCTATTGATACTGATGAAAGATATGAGCTTCAAAAAAAAATATTTAAAATGGATCAGGTTCTGCAACACAACTGTATAGTTCTCACTGCTGATAAATGGTAGTCCAGAGGGTTACTTTTCCCACTCGGAGAGGACTAAGCAAGAGGCTTCCAGTTAGGTAGGGTCCAAGTGGGATGACTAACATTAGATGCCTAGAGAATTGGATTCAAGGTTCCACTGTGGTCACTGTCAGAGGAAATACAGCAACTAAAGGAATTGTTAGAATAGGAAGAACAACAAAAAGAGTTTATACAATCCACTTAGAATACAAATAAGAATAGTATATAGAATCTTTCTTGGAAAATGACTGTAATGTAGTGTCCTAGTTGATAACGGAGTCTCATATAGTGTTTATAAATAGGATCTCAATCTAATAATATTGAAACACAATTCAATAATATTCTGCTCAAATATTTATCATATGGTATCAGAGTCTCTATGATCTTGGTAGAGAATATAAGAGTCTCTATGATCTTGATAGAGAATATAAGAGTCTCTATGATCTTGGTAGAGAATAAAAGACTTTTGCAGCCAGCGGCTGGTCATAACTTATGTTAGCATAGCAAAAGATGAAGCAATACTATATGCATGAAAAATAATCATGCCAAGAAGGACTAATTTGAGAAGCCCACAAGAAAAACAGAAAAAGGAAGTAGTCACCGTACAATCTTTCTGGTGACTACTTTCTCATATCCTATTTGCATAGCATTGTGCATCTATTCAGTAATTACTTTCTCATTCTAATTTGTGAAGTGTCCTGTCATATTTCCGGTGCCTACTTTTTTATATTCAATTTCCATAGCACTATTAAGGTAACTCAACTTTATGAGGGACTTAACAGGCCACTTAAGGATAGGCACTTTGAGGACTATTACCATTATGATAATACTGACCATGGATTAAAAAGGCCCCTTTTCTATAACAGCAAGCTGGAATTTCTTTGTTACTCCTTTTCCTGTTACCATCCTAGGTCAAAAAGCATTGGATGACTGACTGTAATAGATTACAATTGACCCTCCTACTTTGTAGGGCCCGAATCCGGACTATTTGGGGCCTAGAAGACGTCCTCGGACTTGCCTTGTTCGTGAAGCTGATCCTGTGAATGAAATGCACTTCATTATAAGAGGACATTTGGATTCCTACGCTACTGATGGAGGGAGAACAGGTTTCTTAAGTCGTGTGATTTCTGTGGTGAAGAATTACTAACATGTCCACTAGACCCTCGTCCAAGCATCATCCTTCCATCCTATACACGTACAGTGACCGGGCTCACAGAAGTTGAAATGTTTGCATTGGTTGCAGCAGACATGATGTCCGTGGCATCAAAGTTTCGTAAGCTGCACAGCAAGCAGTTAAGGCACACGTTCAGGTTTTACTCGAACCAATAGAGGACTTGGGCCACTGTTTTATACAAGCAGCTTGCTTTCGGTATAAGAGAAGGAAAGAGGCTGCTGCACTTAATAAAGCGCAGCAGAGTCCCCTGGCTCCTCCGCTGCCTACTGAACCACACGAGTTAGAAGCGTGTCGTTGGGACAAAAGGCTTCAGAATTTGCTACGTATGCTGCAACATTGGCAGCAAGCAACAGAAAGGGTGGAAGTATGAGGGGAGAGCTAGAAATTATTAGTTCATTACAAAAGTCCGTGGAACCTGATTTTTTGGTTGTGTATAGATGAACGAAAAGTTAGTTAATGCAAATATTAAAATTCTTGAGTCATTATATATTGAGGCAACGATCCAGCATCATTTGATGAGAGAATAGATAGCACCATCTATAGGTAATTTTGAAGAAGAAAGACACTCAAATATTATGAAGCCACTTTATGAACAAATGCAAATTACACATGCCAATAGAAGATAATAAAGCATGGAATATAACAGAAGAGTACTTGCTACTATATTTTAACACACTTCTTGACGAAAACATAACTTTAAATCCCTATGCTATATATAATCAACATGTTGAATCTTGAGATGAAACCACACAAGCTTTTGAATCAAGTGTCAATTCTCTGGTTTGAGTTTCTTGTAAAGTCTCAACTCTTAAACCTCCGCAAGAGTCATGAAGTTCTCTACAACTTGTATGAGAAACGATTTACGATCACTTATCTTACTCTTTCCAGTTAGACTAACTGAAAGTCTTATGGCCTCACCAGAAACTAAATCACCAGCAATAGATGTACCAATCCAGTATGCATATGCCTCACGCAAAGCTGTAAACGTTGAATCAATCAAGGTTTGAGCTTTTCATGTTGATGAAATTTATCAAACACATTGGCACTGGTATAAGATATGTTGGCCTTAAAATCATTGTCATAGAAATCATAATTCTTGTTAGGATTTTGAACTAAGTGAGATTCCAATTGTCCAGTGCCAAATGAAAGGATGAATGTAACGCGTCGATACAGAAAACGAAGAGGGCGACACAACCTCGAATTGGAACTTGGGATCGTGAAGCAACGTAGTGGCATCCTCATGATCAACACAGAGCTCGCGAAAAGCTAGAGTGACACCAAACACGATAGCTAATACAAATAAAAAGATTTGTAACGCACGAACATACTTGGATATTTTTGTGGAGTCATCAGTTGTTGTTACATCCTTCGTATTTGATTTGTCCTCCGTTAGATTTGATTAATTCACAAAAGATGTTGACAAAAATGTAATGAAGTAGAAGGTGTGTTGAGTAATGAGGAAAATTGTAATGCAGAATGTAATTTTTGTAGCTTAAATGCGTGAGTGTTATATAGAATGGGAAAAAGTGATTATTTTAAATGGATTAGGGGAACTTGTTATCCATAATATAATTGATTTCGGAAATATTTTTAAAATTTGGACTTTTTGATTAAAGGCATAAAGTGTGTGCTTTATGAAAAAGAAACGTTTTTCCTAATTCTATTCTAATTAGGTTTCATAGTTCTGGAAACTTTTTCGAAAAATTTAAAATCATTATTTCTCCTCCTTTTTTTTTTTCTTTCTTTTCTTTTACTGTCCATAAAATGTCCGCCTAAAATAAACTTTTCTATTAATGGTATACATTAAATATTTGAAATGTGAATAAGTTGATCCATATTCTACCATTTTCCTATTAGGAAAGCTCACAATTTTCTAAAAAAGTTACAATTTTTTCGAAAAATCACAACCCTTCATTGTAATTTTGTGATAATGTATTTACTTTTAGTATAGTATAATATAAGGAATAATTAATCCACCGTCTAGATTTTAGATTACTTATTATAAATTATGTAGGTAGTTGTAAAGTATTAACAAAGTAGCAAAATTATAGGAGTTATGAAACATTAGTATTAATTAATAATTATCTAATTACTTTTTTTTAAAAATTAATATTTTTAAAGTGATTTATTTCACCTTTTTTGGAACAAGTCCCCATGTAGGGATTGTGACAGATTTCTATTAATTATTACTTATTATTTTTAATTTTATTTCAATTTATAATTTCTTTTTATTTAATTAATTTCATTTTTAAATTAATATTTTTAAGGAGATTTGTTCCACCTTTTTCAGAATAAGTCCCAATGTTAGGATTATAACAGATTCCTATTCGGTATTACTTATTTACTTTTAATTTTATTTCAATTTATAATATATTTTTATTTAATTAATTTCGTCTTAAAATTTATTTTAAATTTTATACATATTTGAAAAGCTTAACGCAAATGTAGGATTTGAGATATTTACGTCTGAATTTTAACTTTGACTTTACAAACACCAGATCTTAAACCATTCTGTCATTTAGTTTACAAAGTATTAAGGTGTATATATAGTGTATATTTCCGTGAAATTGGTGTGTATATATGTAATTTTTCAAAATCTGGGCTGAATAATCATAATGTGGCCCAGTTTATGTTGAAAAAAGACATTTGGGGATAATATATACACTCTTTAGTTTAAAGAGATTAAGAATGAAATTCATATGTTTGGCTAACTTAATTTGAGAATGAGAAAATAAAACTTGAAGTCAAATATTAACGAAGGATTTAATTAAATGAGAATTTGATCCCACATAGGAAGGCATGGAGAAATACAATTTTTTAAATTTAATTATCTTATTTTTTTTAGTATGTTACATACTTATAAATTAATTACAAATAAATAGAAAAATAAATTATAATAATTGAGAAATTAAAATATTTATAAATTATATTAAAATTTAATTAATTCTAGAAATTTTATCTATACCATATAAATTGGGACAAACTATCATGTGATTTGTGTTGTTAGTCGTCCTTTCTGTTTCCCTTTCTTTTCTTTCCCATTTTTTTCATATCTAGTTATTCTGCTTATGGTTTTTAAGACAAGGGTTACTAGGAACTAGTCTTTCTACCTTGTGAGGTAGTGGTAAGGTCTGCGTATACATTCTATCCTTCCCAGACCCCACTTGTGGGATTCCACTGGATATGTTGTTGTATATAAATTGGGACAAATAGAGTAACATATATCATTTGAAAATTATGTTAAAAGTATTATAAATCACAATAATTAATAAATTAAAATATTTTAAAAAATATATTAAAAGTTAGTTTGTCACGACCCAAAATGAGTTGTGAGTGGCACCCACACTTACCCTCCTAGGTGGGCGAACCAACATATAAATCTCAATCTATACTAACAGTTCACTTATAAAATAAATATGATAATAATCAAAAGATTAAACTCATAAAGCATAAATAATCCAAAATTACTACGTTTATTACTTAATGTTCCCCCAAATCTGAAAGTCATCACATCAAAGACACTAATTTCAAGATAGCCAGTGGAATCCTACAAGTGGGGTCTGGGGAGGGTAGAATGTAGGTAGACCTTACCACTACCTCATACAAGTAGAGAGGTTGTTTCTTGGGAACTCCCATTTCAAAAACCCATAAGTAGAATAAACTAGATATGACAAAAAGGAAAGGACAGGAAAGGGAACAAAAAGAACGACTAATAACAAAAAGCACATAACAGTATGTAAATACGATAAAATCAACGCATATATGATAGATAATGACATCACATGATATAGAACACGACTACTCTTGCTACCCTACTATACCCCAAGGCCATACATCCACCTAGCCCTATCAACCAATTAACATGCTACTCTAATTCGTGACCTCTACTTCTTTCTATCTAATATCATGTCCTCGGTGAGATCGAGTTCGCCATATCTTGTCTAATCACCTCCCCCTAATACTTCTTCGGTCTACCTCTACCCCTACGTGTACCTCCCAAAACTAACCTTTTGCACCTCCTAACAAGAGCATCGGTACTCTTTCTCTACAATATGTTCAAACATTCCGAGTCTCGCTTCCCTCAGCTTATCCACCACAGGGGCCACCTCTAGCTTCTCCCGAATGGTCTCATTTCTAATCTTATCACTCTTGGTGTTACCACACATCCATCTCAACATCCTCATCTCTGCGACATGTATCTTCTAAACATGTGCATTTTTCATTGGCCAACACTCCACCCCATACCGCAACGATGGTCTAACCACCATTCTGTAAGACTTATCTTTGAGTTTAGGTGGTATCTTCTTGTCAGACAATACTCCAGAGGCAAGCCTCCATTTAGTCCATGTTGCCCCAATACGATGTGTGACATCATCGTCGATATCGCCACTACTTTGGATGATGGACCTAGATACTTAAAGTTTTTCCTCTTGGGGATAGGTTGAGTGGCAAGCCTTATATCAATGTCTGCTTCATCCCTCACAGCACTGAATTTGCACTCCAAATATCTATTTTGATCCTACTCAGTTTGAACCTTTTGGACTCCAAAAGTGCTAAATTCTACCAATTTATTTTAATAGATATAGGATTTTAACTAAATTATCACTTTAACTCATTAACTAACTTAATAATCTAAAATTACCCCTAAGCTAGATAACCAAAGTTATCGAATAGTCCAAAAAGTCCCTTTAAAAAATTTATAAGATAAATCTGTTATGGAATAAAAAGTTCTATTTCTTAAAACAACTTGAGGGTCGTTACATTAACTCTCGAATTTCACATGTGCCACATAAATTCTGACAAGAAGAGTAATATACGTGATTTAAAAAATTATATTAACTAAGAGCATTATAAATAATAATAATAATAACTAAAAATTTAAAATATTTTAAAAACATATTTGTTGACACCCAATTTTTACCCTCCACGGTGCCAAATTAGTCATCGAGATTTGTTTTTATTTTTAGCAATTTTAAACAATCATTTAAAAAAAAAAAAATTTATTAACCGGGCGCGTGAGTTACACGCGCCCCTAATCTCTATACCCCTTCCCTTCTTCTCTTCTTCCTCATTTCTCAT
>JAPFFP010031350.1:0-15629 GCA_026153255.1 Solanum medicagineum | reverse complement strand
CTCTACGATGTATGACTACAAGTTGTAGTGGGGACTATGACTCGTAGACTTGATCATAGAGGTTGTTCCAAGTGCCATTTTTCAGATCTTCAGTTCTTCAATTTTTTACCTGCAAATCGAATCTCAAAACACAACAATTCCCAAAATATTACAATTATACCAATGTTTTTAATCGTAAACACAAACTCACACCTTCTACCTAAGAATCGAAATAATCAAAAACACTTAAAACAAGTCAACAATTATAAAAAATGCTTAGGTTGCCTCCCAAGAAGTGCCTTGTTTAACATTGTGGCTTGACTTTGTCATCTTCCTTCTTCAACTATCATCGAGGGTCCACACCTCAGTCTTGCACTCATCTGGGTGTTCTAATGAATTGGCGAATATCAAACACAACCTTTACATCATTAACCCTAAACAACAGTTGACTTGAATACATATACACTAGGGCTCTCCCAGTGGCCAGAAATGGTCTCCCAATGATGATGGGCACCTCAAAATCAACTTCGCAATCAAGGATCACAAAATTCACCGGAAAGATAAATTTATCAACTTTAACAAGCACTTCCAAAAGGATTCCCTCCAGTATTTTAATGGTTCGATCCACCATAAACAACCTCATTCTTGTCGGGGTAGGAGTACCAAGGCCAAGTGTTTTGAATACAACAAGAGGCATTAGATTGATGATCGCTCCTAAGTCACACAATGCTCTTGCGAACTCAACATCACCAATGGTACACAAGATGGTAAATGTATTGGGGTCCTCTCTCTTTTGAGCAAGACATTTGGCCATAATCACACCACATTTTTGGAGTTTTTGTGAGAACTCTTGGCTCAAAGTGCGTTTCTTGGTTACTAAGTCCTTTCATATATTTGGCATACCCGAGCATTTTCTCTAAAGACTCTAGAAGGATGTTGATGGAGAGTTGCTTCAACATCGAGAGCAAGTGTTTGAATTTACCCGCCTCTTCTTTTTTCTTAAGCCTTTGAGGGAAAGGAGGAGGTGGTTTGGGAATTGATTTAAGTTTTTCATGCTCCCTTGTCTCTTCTTGTTGCATCCCAACAACCTTTGGATTTTCTCCCTCAACCATAACTTCACCATCAAGACCCTTCTCATCAGCTTCATCCACAAGTACTGGCATAGAGGGATCTATGATGCTCTTGCCACTTCTAGTCATCACTACGATGCAATGCCCTTTGTTCTTTGGATTTTGAACCTTATTCCTTGTTAGGGTGCCCTTTTAGTGCTGATTTAATTGTGAAAAAACTTGTCTGAATGGTTGCTCTAGTTGCTTAATAGCTACTGAGTGAGACTTTATTCTCTGGCTAATACTTGAAATATCCGCTGTGATTCCTTTTAAAGTCCCATCTTCATGGTTGGCTCGCTTTAACAATATTTTGAACATTTCTTCAATCCCGGAGTTGTTTGACCCAGCATCACGGTTGTGTGGTGGCATATAAGGACCATTTTTGTGGCCCTCTCTTCTCCCCCATTCTGTGTCTGGTACTCTCTCCCTCTCATAGTATCTACCCCGATTGTCTCTATACATCCCATTACGGGTGAAGACCTTGATTCCTGAAACCTTGCCTCCAATAGTCCTAATTGGACCCTTGGGTGTTGTTATGGAAACCCGCTGCTTATTTGCTTACAAAACACGCATCCTCATCAAAGAACGGATCATCGTAAATAGAAGCCTTCAGAGATTGGTGGTGACTGCCTTGACACTTGCCTGATTTTGCTTTAAAACTAAGTCTATACTTGCATGAAGCTGAGCAAGTTATTCCATGATCTCTTCGTTCACCTTTACTTGCTCATTATTGGTGTTAACCGCATAAGAGGATTTCATCACACCTAGCTCTTGTTGTCCCCATGATCAATTTCTTTTGACCACTTGCTCCATCCTTATGGCTATCAATGCGAAAGGTTGGTCTAGGAACATGCCTCCCGTAATCGTGTCGGCGCATGTTTGACTATTCTCATCAAGTGTCTTATAGAAAATTTTAACCAAGGCATCTTCAACAATCTTGTGATCATGGACTATCCTCAAGCATTTAGTAAACCTCTCCCATGTTGTGCTAATAGAATCACCCAACAATTTCTCAAAGATGTTGACTTTGTCCTTAAGCTTCAACTTGTTACATCTTCGGAAATATCTTTCAAGGAATACTCTCTGAAGTTCAGCCCAACATGTGATAGTACCAGGAGGATGCTCGGACAACCATACAGCTACATTGCAAGTCAATGATAGTGGAAACACTCTTAAACTATACCATTAAGTGAAAGGTTTTGTGTCCCCACGACACTCTTGTAAACAAATGCCACATTTTGAAAATGATGGTGGGGATCCTCCGAAGGTATCCCTGTGAATAGTCCGCGATTTTGGAGTATTTAGAGCAACCCACTTGATAGCGTGAACTTAGTATCTGCTGGTAAAGAAGGCAGTACTATAGCACCGGTAACGTCTATAGTTATAGTGTTCAATAGGTCTTGATTCCATCCATAAGCATTTTCATTGAAGTCCCTAAGTTGTGGCCTGTTACCCCTCTATTGTGGACTCTCCTCTCTTCCCATATTCTCATTCGCATGCATATCCTCCTCAACCTCAATATCCTCATTCACTTGAGTCATTCTTCTTGGTAGTCGATGGATCTCCAAATTGAGTGGAGCTAAGAGATTGCCTTGGCTCCTTGTGTTGGGCATACAACCTAGTACACCCTACAAATAAAATCAAACAACAAAAACAAAACCAAAAGTAAAGCACAAGAGACTCAAGAAATCAACACTAGAACTAACTAATAGTGATATCAAATCAAAACCTAGCCATATTCCTTGACAACAACACCATAATTTCTGATGATGTTTATGCAACAGTAAGAAAGTGATTGTCGTCAACAATTAACCTAACCGAGGTTAGGATCAAATCCACAGGGAATACAGGGCTTGATTACAAGTTTTCACCACCAATCATTTCTAGTATTTATGACTACAATCTCTAAAAGGGGTTTGTGTTTCAAATAAAAAATAAAACTACCACTAACTATAACGTGAGGAAACACTCAATTTTGGGGACAACTTGGGAATTGTGTTCGTCATGGTTTTTCGACTTGATTACCCTAGATAACATAACTACAATTGGTGATTTGCATGCAGGATGGTAACTTAGGTTCTTCCAGCCCTCTTGTAAAGGTGAAGGTCGAATTTCACCATGGCACATGGTCAAAAACCATGGCATGCCAACTAACTATTACCCATTGTACCAATCAACCTCCCATTGGTCAGGCTCGGTTGCTTAGACGAGAACACATCACTCGAATTTTGTCATCTACTTCCTTTTTCCTATTTGTCACTACCTTGGTCGGGAACATGACAGTTGGCGGGGTTTGGTGTTGGCCACAACCAAACAACAGTAATAATGAGGGAAATAGATAATACATGTAAAACCCCAATCATAGAAATGCAAGAAACATAGGTCATGTCAATGTCAACTATCCATGGTTCCTACAACCCCAAATTATGGGTGCTTAGCTATTCAAGGCTAAGGCAAAACACACAAGAATGCACATAATAGACATATATAAGAGTTTTACCAATAATAATGAAGAAAATAGGCACAACAAGTTGCAAACCCACAAGCTTGATTGATCAGCAATGAGTACAAGGAAAGATTTGCAATCCCCAAAATGAGTTTTCCAAGAGAGAACAATAAACTACTCTAAAAAACTAAGAAAGAATTCAAAATGTGATTCTCAATAGTCTACTAGTTGAACTCTCTTGCTAAAAACCTAACTTAAACTATATATAGTATTTACAAAACAGCCCTAGAATTTACACAGAAAAAAGATAGGTGGCTGCTGATAAGTAACGCAGGTACAACTCGTAGGATGACTTATGAGACGTAGTCACGGTCTCGTATCGGGTTCTTGGCATCTTGGACTAAACTGGTATGACCCGTACGTACGAGTCATTGCTTAGGCTACAACTCCTATATTGCTCTCGTAGTCTTGGTCTTCAGTTTTTTATCCAATATCTTCGCTCTTTAATTCTTGCTACGGGTCCACCTATATGAGTCATAGTGTGGCTTACAACTCGTATGATGACCTCGTAGGGGTGATCTCCACTTAGCAGATTTCTGAATTTTGCTCTCTGATTCTTGCTACGACACCACCTTACGACTCGTAGCTTGAGCTACGACTCTTAGAATGGACTCATAAGACCTATGCTTTAGCAAAATCTGTAACTTTTCTTCAAAATTATGTCAACCTAACTTTTCTACAAGATTAACACAAAAACACATCAAAACACTAAAAGTCACTTTAAGAACTCACAAAATCCCTTGTTTCAGGCACCAAATGTGCTCTATTTTGACAGCACATCAACACTATCATATATATATGTCATCTCCAGCTTGTTTTAGTCCCATAGTAGTCCTGGAACAACTTACAAAGTATAACACATAAAAATTCCACACAACGCTCAAGTAGGCAGCGTAACATTATGTTCTTTTGCTACATTTCGACATCAACAATCCCAAACCAGTTCCAACTTTAACCAAACTATTGCCACGATATTTATACTTAAAAGCAATACAAAAATAGTCCAAAAATAGTGCTAAAGTATATGGAGAATGTGAAACAACAATCCCCAATTATCATCCCACAAGTTCCTACTAAGATCACAATTACAATATTGTGCAAGAACTCATTTTTATGGGCTATAAAAATGGTGCAAAAACCTTGATACATTATTACAGTGATAAAACTCATTAAAAAAAACATTCCTTCATAATCAAACCAACCAAAAAGAGAAAAGTTTTAAAATAAACAAGAAAAGTGTACAACAATCTTTGGAACACATGTTGTCCAAAATTTTAGCATAAGTATAAGCAGCCTAGTTCTCTTGTTTTTCATGAAAACAACCATACTAAACACACAAATGTCTTTACTTACCTTTACCTGCAAGGTGTAGGGCCTCTCCAAGAACCCTAAAAGTCTCTAGTGGCTTCTTTGTAAAGTTAAGAAAGAGTAGAGAGAAAACTTAGGAAAGCTAATTTTTTTGTCTATGTCAAATGACTTGAAGGAGCTGTTTTTAACCCTTTTTAAAGGGTCCTTTTGTCCGACTTTAGCTTTTTTAGCCTTACTTTATTAAGTTGGTGATTCAGCTTCTTGACCCTTTCACTTGGGCCCTAATGGGTTTCAAATTGATGGGCCTTGGCTACTTATTTATCTCTTGTCCCTTCACTTTGTTGGGGCCTCAATCATCAACTGAGTTGTGAATGTACTTGGGCCCTTTTATTATTCATCTAGGGCTACAGATATTTTGTATTTATGATACTAAAGCACTAGCTAAAGTTACACCCTTAACATGGACTTTATTCATTATCAGACTTGGACAGATTTAGTGTCGGGCCTTATCTGCGTCTACCTAGCATATTTAAGCTAAGCATGTAGGTCAATCACCTACTAGCTTGCTAAGTAGACAAGCACCTCATTTCTTTCACTTCATTTAAGGTCGTGATCTCCTCAATTTAACTTAAAACTTACTTACATTCACTACTCTTAAGTGTTTGACATACACATAACCCGCTAATTTGAAATTCAAATGGGTGCTGATTTGAACAAGTCATATCATGTTTCATATGCATAGGACTAGTACACATGAGATGTGGGGTGCTACAGGGGCACAGAACAATTTGGAAGAAAAACAATTATCAACAGAGGCAGTGATTAATCGGTACCAAAAAGTTTGGGAAATCCTTAAACTCCACAATAAAGCTTTACCAAACCTCGAGACCTATATGTGCCTAGCCTTGTGCACGAATTCTATGAAGCCTATGGCCAAGTCCTTCCCAACAGAAGAAGTAGGATGCCAATTGTATTAAAACCTCCTGATATTGTAGAGGTTTGAGGCATGCAAGTCCCTTGCGAAGAGGCTAAAATCAACAATATACTAGGTTGTACATTCTGAAGTCATAGCTACTTATAGAACTTAATGCATCTCTAAACTTTTGAGGATATTGAAGCCTGATTTGACCCACTATTTGGAAATCTAGCTCCCTCATTATTGAAGGAAGGAGCAATTATTGAGAAGAAAGAGTTGAATATACCAGCATGGTTCTAGTTTGGATTCATAAGTAACAATTTGATGCCTTCTCAGAATAAGTATATACTTTACTTTGCCAAGGCTGTGTTAGTAGGTTGCATCATGGATAAAAAGGACTTAAACCTTGGATCAATCATTACCCAAGAGATCCTTACCATAACAAAATAGGAGTAAACTTCTTTGTCATTTCCAAGTCTCGTTACAACTCTGTGCAAGTAGGTTGGAATCCTAAGGAATAAAAATATTGATGTAGAGGTTACTTCATTGATGTCCACTGACATCCAAAGGATTGAGGCTGAGTATTTGACAGATAAAGAGGACAGGGCTAGGAAGGAGCCAGCTGACAAAATGCTGGTTATTAATATTGAGGCTCTAGAGTCTGGAATTGCAGAACTGGGCACCGATGTAGGTATGCCTACTTTCTCCCCTAATTACACTCTTCTTTTGCTCCTATTCCGTCCATAGATAGAGGTCACAGATGACCAACCCCCACTCATTAGGGCCATTATTTTTGCATTTGGCCGACTAACCAAAGTAGCTAATCTTTGGGCCACGAGGGTTAAGTCATTTGTTCCTAAGTTAGTTGAGGCATCCATAACCAAGGTTTTGAGGACATATTTTTAGGCTGAGGTAAAACAGGTGAGTTCATGGAGGCTCATAATTTGAGGATGGATAGGCTCAAATCTATGATTAATAACCATGGGAAGGAGTTAGCCAACTTGAAAAACAGAGTGGTGGAGGTTGATAAAGTAGGTTGTTTCAATGCAGACACCTCGACCTTGAAATCCGATCTTAATATCTTGAAGAAGGAGGTGACTGCCCTCCGGTCCACTGATTTGAGTACATTCTTTGATGTGCTAGAAAATCCAATGCTCAAGGTGGATGTGGCTGTGATCCATGATGAGAGGTTGACTGTAAATATTTTGATTGATGCCGATTGAGAGAACCAGGAGGTGAACATCCCTGAGACTGATGAAGAGATATTAGGAGTGGAGCAGAGTCAAGAGGACCAGGAGGAGCTAGATTGGTTGGAGAACGAGATCGTGGATATGGTGAAAGCAACATTTGTTCTTGTCCAATCTATGATAGGTACATCCAATGTGAGTAAGCTTGAGCCTATGACGCCTGGCGTTGATCTTGAGAGCATACCAGTAGATGAGGGCATTAATACCCCCACAACCACTTCTCCAGCTCCACCACCACCACAACAGGGGGTGATAGGGGGATTCTTACACTCTTTGCTTTCTCTTATGATAACTTTTTGTTGTCCCTTGCACATTGAGGGCAATGTTTAATCCTTTAGGAGAGGGTGAGCTTAAGGAATTCCCTATCTTCTGGATTATTTATGTTTTTATTTCTATTGAGACAATGGTATTTTATTTTGATGTTGATGCATTGATAGATATTTAGACTTGTTAACCTTTTGGCTTGTAAATAAATTTTAATCTGGGTTGTGATAGTATAGTGTTTATTTTTTCTATTTTGGTTTTTATTTCTCTTTTTCTTGTTGAATGGTTGAATGATTGCAAATGATGTCCTTGAATTGGATTTTCGGTAAACCCCGTACATAGATGACAAGCGCGTGAATGCATTATCATGTCTCTAATCCTTAGCACTCCAAGCATTAATGTTCTATATCTTTGATGCAGATGGTGCCATGGATGGAAACATGTACTCACTAATTAGTCTTTTCTTGATAAATCAATCCCTGAATGGATTTGAGGAATGTTGAGTTAACTATATGAGCAATTGAGTTGGATATGTGATGATTGAAAAATAATTGCAACTATGTTGCCGTTGTTTGAATGCAAATCCATTTTGCCAGTGTGGGATTAGTTCTCTTATTGAAATGCTTATTTCGCAACATCTAGAACTTGCGCGATTTGTTTTGAGGAGTAACCTGGTTAACTCTGGATTAGAGGAGGACCTTCGGCCTTCTTTGGTTCCTATAGTCCAAGTTGACCATAGTGACATCCATTGACAGTGAAATGAATCCTTAGTGAAGCCCTTTTGAGCCTTGATCCCTTTTTGGTAACCTTGTAACTTTGACTCATGTTTGTGAAATACAATTCCTTTTTGTTTCTTACCGGTCCCTCTTTGTGCTTGAAATATAGAGCAGTGGTCAAAGTCTAAGTTGGGGTGTTATCAGAAAGAAAAGTGTCTTCCATCAAAGAGTCAAAAATAGAGGGACAAGAATGAAAGAAAGACATCGAGAAGTCCTAGAAAGGAATATAAAAAAGAAAAAACAATGCTTGAAAAATTTTGTTGTGAAGAAGAATGCAAAAGGGAGACACTTAGGATAATGAATCAAAAGCGAAAGAGATGTCAAAAAGGAGATAAATGAAAAAGGAACCGAAAGAACCTTTGAGCCTAAAAAGAACATGTAGAGTTTCAGAAGGGATGAGCCACTATTGACCATATGCTATCTTACTTGACCTTTACCCTACATTATAGTCCTAGCAAAGACCTTTGGGATCCTAGTCCGGAAGAAAATCAAGTGAAATCCAAGCAAGTCTATGGGATGAAGCTTACATGCTATTTCTCATTTTGGAGGGTGAGACTTGAAGAGATCCTCTAAAACCAATGTAATAATTTGAGTGTTCAGTATCTTCTTTGGCGTGAAGGCAATTTGTGATGCTTTTAGGCAGTGACTAGAAGATATATGAGTAATTATGAGCATAACCATATTTTGGTTACTCCTTGGTCATCTCTCGAGGCTTCAAAGTCACGTAAGTGATATGTAAAAGTTAGAGAAGGGATGAAAGAGGTGAAGATGTATGTTTGCTCCCTATGGCCCTATTTGCAAGCTCTGAATTGGATAGATTGATGTTTGATTTCTTTAAGGGAAAGCAATGGCTTGAGTAAGGAGTGTTGATACGTTCATATTTCGGACTCATTTTGGGGATAGATTGTAAGTAATCATTGTCCTCAGTGTGTTATTATTTCCAACTTCTAACAAATATGCATATGCTATGACAAAAGATGAGACTAAAAGTGCACAAATGGAAAATACTTGGTGAACTCTTAGAAAGTCAGCAAACGTGCAATATGCGGAGAAAAGCAGTATTGCTAACATACTTGGCGATCCACCAACACTTAGAGAGATCACTTATCGTTGCAGCAACTAAGGTTCCAAGTCAGATCAAAAAGGCAGTCAAACTTGATATCGCAAACCATGTTCAGCGCATCACCGAATAGAATGAGAGATCGCCTAAAGTTGCAGCACCCAAAGCCTCAAGACACTGGCAAAGGTCATACGGTAGATATTTCGGTGCATCACCAAATTGGATCGATGGAGAAAAGATTTATCGCCTAATATTTCAGAAGAGAAAGCATTACAAAGATGCACATGAAAGCGATCAAGTACACACTAGGCACACCACCGAAGTGCTCGGCGATGGTCGGCCTTGACCACCAAATGGTGTTTCGTAGCACAAACTTTAACACATTTGCATGGAGTATATAAGCAATTTTAGAAAAGACATTGTACATCACTGCTTCATGCCATATTAGAATAATTAGTCTATAGTAGTAGTAGATAGAACTTTTCTCTTATAGTACAAAGGGGAATTAGGTTTTTAAAGTTTCTGGGAAGCAAATTGGAGAAGATTGGCTGGTGATAATCATCTAATTTGTACTCAATCTTGTCACACATGATTGTTGTCGCTATGTATGGTATAAAATCTTTAGTTCTAGCATGTGTGGCTAACACCCCCATGTTGGGGGTGTGCTATTGATATGGTCCTTGATTTATTTATTGGGTCTTTGATATCTTGATTTACTAATAGTTGATTTGAGTGAATTTAAATATGCTCCTATGTTTAATTTAAATATGCTCCTATGTTTAATCTATAATTTCAAGGTTTACAAACTTTGGGTTTTACTTTAGATCTCTGATGGTTGCCTTAGCCGCAACTATTAGAGTGTAGAATAGATAGAATGACTGGAAAGCTCTTGGGGCTTCAGTTAAAGTCCATAACTATGGATTCAATGGCCAAGGTATTAGGGCTTTTGCTAAGACTTCTTAGGCCAAGCGTGTACTCAGCGATCTGCATATGATTTCTTAGTTGATTCATGCGAAACACCCTTGTATCATAGCTGATATATATGGGTTACAAGCAACCTACCCTATCCACTCAATATCAACTCATTTAGTCAAGTATATAGACCCAACTGGTAGATTGATTTCCATATTGGCGCATCCCCAACATCTTTCCTTAATTGATGTTTGATTCATTATTTAGAACTTGTTTAGTTGAATCTCTATTTTGATTATTGCAACCTCCCAGATCCTACAACTACTTGGTCCAATGTGTTACTTTTACCTTGAATAACAATTCCCTGTAGGATTGACCCAACATCTAAAGTTGGGTTGTTATGCTGATGACAACCGCCCCTTCATCCTTTGAGTAGTTAAGTTGAGCGACATCACATATCACTTTCATAAATGTTATTATTGTGACAGTAAAATTTAATAATCTCTCTCATGGGACCCACACCCAAACAAGTTGAGTTGGATTGTGACATTCGATCTAATGATATGTCGAAACATGACACTGAATTTAATGATATATCAAAACATGACACATGATTCAATAATATATCAGAACATGTCACTCGATCCAATAATATGTTGGAACATGATACCTAATAGAATTATGTATTAGAATATGACACTCAATATAATAATCACAATTACATGCATCATGAATAATCTACAACTTATGCAAATTCGGTGATGGGTACAATGCATGCAATTTGATCATGAGAATCAGTTATTAGATTCATGTTATGATTCTCTATTCACATACATGTGAAAATACTAAAGTTATATTTAACAAGAACATATTACACAAATGGAAATATCAAACCATCACCCAAAAAGCCTAAAAAACTCTAAGTAACAAGAGCTTTCCCCTTTTCCAAAGTATTTTGTCACGACCCAAGCCTAGGGCCTAGACGTGACCGGCTAATAGGTGTCATACCCCAAAGTCCCGTTAGGGCAAACTAGCACCCGTTGCTGGTAAGGCCCAGGAGAACCAACCTTTATCTAAGCGCTTTCTATACATATTACAAGGTCTTTCTACAATTGACATGCCCTTAAGACAATAAACAATTATAACAAGCCAAAGGGAAATGCATATGACTAGGCCATTGGGGCCAAGGTGGTTAAAGTACGAGAAATGACCACACTTTGATTTACATAGTCTACAAAGCCCCTAGATAAGAGGAAGCATCTGATAAGGGTCGGTAAAGGCCCCGCCTCGACTAACTGTACAATACGAACAAATAATATGTAGACACACACAAAGCCCCAAAGCAACCTGAAGCTTGGTATCAGCAACTAGATATCCTATACTCCTACTGCGGAGATCTACTAGCACCTGTACCTGAAGTATAAAATGCAAGTCCCCCGTAAGGAACATCAGTACGAGATAATGTACCGAATATGTAAAATATGATATACTGTATGTGAAGGAATAAATCAAATGAGACCATGCACTGGTGCAAGAATTGAGACCATCCTTGGTTATACTTTGGAGTCATGTACTTTATGTTCTTTATATTACTTTACCTTTACTATATAATCTATGCACAACTGTAATACAAATGACCAACTGATCAGCGGTAAACTGTATCAGGATCGTCCCTAGCTAGGTTCTTCCTTAACCCCTAGGGCTACCACCCATGATAGGATCGCCCCTGGCTAGGTGATTCTTCCACCCTTCGGGCTACCACCCATCAATAAACAATATATTTTACCTTTTAATTACCTTTGAGATGATTGTTTTGGTGGTCACAATATTTGAGCTGTATGACTATATATGTAGCACGTGACATGTAGATAATCACACAAGACAATATGACATTGAAAAGAGTACATTACACAAATAACAAAATGTGTATGAAATGGAACAACTCGTGAACTTTATTTAGTAACAAGAACCCATCTAACTTGGTATCCAAGCATGTATGCAGATTTGAAGGTTACTACGTATGGAAGCATATGAACATGTCAAAGAGAGGAGACATGGTTAATAGTTTTGTCAGAGTTGGCAAGTGCCTTTATGTGCCAATGAAGAATCTAGATTTCATGCCAAGTAATACAAAATCAAGTAGCCTTACATACCTCGTTGTATGACCTTGTTACTACCTCGAGATAACCTTTCCTTCCTCCAAATACTTATATACAACATATTAGGTATTAGTAGCCAATAGAAACATCTTGGGTGCCTAATCACATAAAAAACCAACACACGGGCAGCAAGCGGGTATTTATAAACCCGAGCGTATTCCTTCAACCTTTCCGCCCCTAATCGTATTTTTCTAATACATATTTTCATGTGCACATCATGTAAAATTTGTTTTAGTGCCAGAATAACCTTACAATAGGTCCATAAAGCACAACGCATAAAAATTCTACACAACCTAAAAATGGACAGCATAACGTTACCTTCCTTCGCTACATTTCGACGTCGACAACTCCAAACCTATTACCACTCTAACCAAACTATTCCAGCAACATTTACACATACAAAATAGTACTAAAATAGTCTTAGAAGAGCACCCAAGAAGTCATGAAGGACGTTAGCCAATAACCTTCCATCCAACAGCCTACAAGTTCCAATAAACATTACAGTTAAGGTAACACAATAAAACGTGTTTGTTAAATGAAACCAAAATCAGGGCAGCAACCTTAGGGTAATATTTCTACCTCAAAGCATATTAATAACATCAATATCAATTCAGAATACAGCCCACAAACCATAGAGAAATCACTAAAACAAAAGGAAAGTGTGCAGCAGCTTTCTAAATACATGCAGTCCCAAATTTCCAGCACAAACATACTAGCATATACTTGTTATTTTTCATAAGAGAACCATGCTAAACACATGTGTAAACTTACTTGCAACTACCTTAAAGGTGTAGGGCTTCTCCAAGAACCCTATAAGTTCCTTTTAGCTGCTTTATAAAGTCAAGAGACGTTGAGAGAAAACTTGGAGACAATCTGATTTTTTTTGTTGGTCAAGTTAACAATGACTTGTGGGAGCTGTTTTAAGCCCTTTTTAAAGGGGTCTTTGGATGACATACTAAGGCTAATTTAGCCTTACATTACCAAGCCAGTGATGCAGGCCCTTACCTCTTTCACTTGGGCCTAAATGGGTCTCCAAGTAGATGGGCTTGGGCTGCTTATTTTCCAACTTTCTCTTAGTTAGTTTTGGGCCCAAATGGTCAAGTGGGTTGTGATGTCTTTGGGCCCTTTTTAATATCCTTCTTGAGCTGAAAATATAGTCCATTTGTGATGATAAAACATAGGCCAAGTTTATACCCTTAACACGAAATTTATTCATAATCGGACTTGGACTAAGTCGATGTCGAACCTCGTCTCCGTTTAGCTAGCAAATTTAAGCTAAGCAAGTAGGTGACTCACTTGCTAGCTTACTAAGTCCTACAAGCACCTCAATTATATTACTTATTTAAGCCAGGAATCTCCTCAATTTTACATAAAACATGTATATACTCGACCCACTTAAGCGTTAGACACATAGATCCCCCTATAACATGAAATTTGAGCACTTTTGAAAATGGGAGCTAATTTGACCAAACCATATCTTGTTTCATTTGCATTGTACTAGAATTATAAGGTGTGGGGTGTTACATCCTCCCCCCCTTGGGAACATTTGTCCATGAATGTTAGCACAATTGGATAGCTTAACCAAGTTTAAACCTTTACTTACACTGACATTTGACAGCATATTAAGTATTCTATCACACATACCTATTAGTGTCCGAATTCTGCATGTTGGACTTCCTCTTTAGCATCAAATAAATAAGGGTATTTTGATTTCATCACATCCTCGGCATCCCATGTTATTTCTTTGGCTTGCTGATGTCTCCAAAGTACTTTTACTGAAGCTATTTCTTTATTCCTTAGCTTCTTAACTTGCCGACCTAGAATAGCAATAGGTACCATTTCATATGTGAGATATCCTGTAACCTACACATCCTCAATAGGAGTGATACGAGATGGATCACCTATGCATTTGCGAAGCATTGAGACATGAAAAACTGGATGAACCATTGAAAGCTCTTGGGTAGTTCTAGTTCATATGCAACTTGCCCAAACCTCTTAATAACCTGATATCGCCCTATGTAACGTGGGCTCAGTTTTCCTTTCTTACCAAATCTCATACCCTTTTCATTAGAGACACCTTTAAAAGTACCCTGTCCCCTGCTGAGAATTCCAGTCCTCTCCTCCTAGCATCCATGATTTGCGATGACTTTGGGCTATTTCTAGCCGTTGTTGTATCACCTTAACTTTTTTCATGGCTTGTTGTACTAGATCTGGCCCAAGTAAGGTGGTTTTACCCACTTCAAACCATCCAATCAGTGACCTACACTTCCTTCCATACAAAGCTTCGTAAGGTGCCATCTTAATACTCGCGTGGTAGTTGTTATTATAGGCAAATTCAATAAGTGGTAAATGATCCACCCAACTATCTTTAAAGCCCAATGCACAAGCTCGCAATATATCTTCAAGTGCCTGAATGGTGCATTGCGCTCGACCATCTGTTTGAGGGTGGACAGTTGTACTCAAATTCACTTGTGTCCCTAAACTCCTTTGGAAGGACTTCCAAAACTTTATTGAGCTTCTCGATCAGACATAATGGAGATTAGGACTCCGTGTAGCCTAACTATCTCTTTTAGGTATAGTTTGGCATACTCTTCATCTATATAATCACTTCTAACTGGTAAGAAATGTGCTGACTTTGTCAGTTTGTCAACCACCCATATGGAGTCAAACTTCTGAAATGAGCGAGGCAAACCTGTGACAAAATCCATATTGATCATATCCCACTTCCACGTTGGAAGTTCTATACACTGCATATAACATCCTGGCTTTTGGTGTTCTACTTTCACCTGTTGGCAATTTGGACATTGAGCCACAAACTCTATAAGGTTCTTTTTCATGCCTCCCCACTGTAAGGGACTTCAGTATGAGATAATGTACTGAATATGTAAGGCATGATATATTGTATGTGAAGTAATAACTCAAATGGGACCATGCACTGGTGCAAGAATTGAGACCACCCTTGGTTATACTTTGGAATCATGTACTTTATGTTCTTTATATTACTTTACCTTCACTGTGTAATCTGTGCACTGCTGTAATACAAATGACCAACTGATCAGTGGTAAACTGTATCGGGATCATCCCTGGCTAGGTTCTGCCTTAACCCCTCGGGCTACCACCCATGATAGGATCATCCCTGGCGAGGTGATTCTTCCACCCCTCGGGCTACCACACAACAATAAACAATATACTTTACCTTTCAATTACCTTTGAGATGGTTCATTTGGTGGTCACAACATTGAAGCTATAGGACTGTATATGTATCATGTGACATGTAGATAATCACACAAGACAATATGACAGTGAAAAGAGTACATTACACAAATAACGAAATGCGTATGAAATGGAACAACTCGTGAACTTTATTTAGTAACAAGAACCCATGTAACTTGG
>JAPFFP010031340.1:0-15630 GCA_026153255.1 Solanum medicagineum | reverse complement strand
AACCGGTAGGTTACCAAGGTACAAACCCCTTTGGTTGGTTGGTGGATCGTCGCACCCTACCACCCATGGTGATTGAGAAACTAACCCCTCAACCTTGTTACAAATGTACGAACCCCTTGATTGGTTGGTGGATAGTCACACCCTACCACCCCTGGTGATTCAGGTACTAACCCCTCAATCCAGTTATTAAAGAAGAATCCCTTGATTGTTATGAAGATATAAACCCCTCGACATAGTTACCCGGCTCTTAACCAGCTCGAGTAAGGCATGATCACTTTCCAACATTATATAGGAAAATATCATATACATTCATTCCTTTCATCATCATAAAGTCATTCAACTCATAAGACATGCATTGGACCTTCAATTGCTCAAGAAATCATAACAGACATTTTAGCAAACACTTGGTGGGTGTGTAGAGCTAGTGTAAAACAATGTAATTAAAGAGTGAAATCATGCAAGGAATCTTGAAGTAAAACATTCCACCAATACTTGGTAATACCATCTTGCAAAATACATTGAAACCCCTCATCAAATCCCAAGAGAGATCACCGTTCTAAAGCTTAAAACATGCATAATCATAATAGGTAAATGTATAGACTTAAAAATGAGTAATCATGTATTTTCAACCAAACTTTCGTAAAATTCCAATGTAGTATATGATCATAATCTCTAATGAATAATAGCCATAAGCAACACAACTTGGAAGCATGTAATTTTCACAGAAATGGAAGATTGGGCTTCATGGGTGAAAGATACTCATGAATGAAATCGACATACCTTAGACCTTGAATTTATTGAAATTGAGTTTTGAAAGACTTGAAGTTTGGAAGTGGGTCTTGGAATCCAATGTTTGCTCTTGAGTTTCCTTGAATTTGTATTGGAGTTTTGATGGAGGCTCTTGAGAGAATTTGAGAGTGTATTCCAATTGGGAGGAGTGAATTTGATCTTTAGGAGTAGGAATTAAGTCTTTAGGAAGTGTTAAGATAGCTTAGAAATCTCCAAAAGACCAATAGAAATAACTTAGTTTACGAAATGCCATTAATGAAACGAAATTTGGCAAAAACCCGTATATACCCCTGCACAGATGAGTTCTACGAAAACAAGCATAACTTCTTCATCCGAACTCTAAATAAGGTGAAACCAAGTGCGTTTGAAAGCTAATTCAAAGATCCTTATTTTGGTAGGTTTTGGTCCATCCTTTTCATTTTATGATAAGAGATATGCCCCTTTAAATATTACCCTTCTACCGATACTTGTGCGAAACTTAGCCAATGGAAATTCCTTTGAACTTGGCTTGATGTAGGGGACCCACGATGGTCTTAAATGACATAAATAAGCTTGATTTAGATTCAAATAAGATCTTGAAGCTTGAATGAGTTTTTTGAGATCTGGAAGTGAGTTTGGGACGCTTGAATTGGGTGAAATATTTGTCTAAGTGTTTGAGAGAGTATTCGGGAATGTCTTGTATGATATGAAAGTGAAATATATCTAAGCATAGATATTTTCACGTATGGAAAGACTTAGTCCCAAGACACAAAAGCGTTGGACCGAAACAAGAAAATTAAGCAAGAAAATAGGCTCTTCCCGCCCCTAGCGCATCGCGCCTGGGGCACGTCTCGACATTGGAAATCGCTCACTTTATAAATTCAAATTTTGATATAGTTTCTCTATAATCGGGGTTAGGCCCTTTTCCTACTCAATTTTTCCCCATGAACAAGAATATGAAGTCGGATATTTGATATCAATGGAAATTACGATTTCGGGTACTTTCGAGTTACATTTTCGGGTACTTTTTGGGGTCGTTCCACCTTCAAAATTTATAACATTCATAGTTCACATTTCTTGCCATAAGTCTTTCATCAACATAAGAAACTTGGCATATAGTTTTGGTCAAAACATTGTAGGTACATGTACATATACCTAAAATCATGCAACTTGAGAGTAAATAACATGAGGGGAGTAAAATACAATCCTTTGAGAGTCATTCAAAATGACCCAACATCAACAAGATAAAACTTTGTTATGGAATCATTAAATCCCCACTTAAATCATACATTTTTCCATGAGATCTCATCATATAATAGTGTACAAAGGCAAAATAGCATAAATCTCTTCATAGTAATATCATCATATAAAAAGTTCATCAAATTATGATACATTACCATGGCTTGAGGACTAATTGGAGAAGAGGAATGGTTGAGATTTTTGGAGAAAAGGTATCCACAAATCAAAACCTACATACCTTGATGTGATTAGAGATGAAAATCTTGTTTGAGGATGAAGACAATCCAAAACCCTAGCTTAGACTCTATTCTTGAAGGCGGCCTTGATAAACTTGAGAGTGTTTAGGAGGAGTTTGGACTTGGAATATTTTATAATGATTTGGGGTGAATTATTTAAAGGTTGTATAAGGCTAAAAATGGCTTATTTGTGGGCTTAAACTATGTAGCATAGACTTAGGATCTCAAAATATGTCAAAATTGCCCCTTCTTAAAATCTGTCAGACAAGACCACGAGACTCTGATTATGGGTCATGGTCCAGTTCTCAAGTCATGGAAATGGGTTTTGTTTTGTTAATTTTTGGACCCTCAAGAATCTTCTCTAAAACTCCAACCACGATACCAACTACAACCCATCAACCAAACCACGAGTCGTTCTGTTAATTCATAGTTTAAACTTTAGAAAGCTATTTTGCCACTAAGTCTGTCCTCCATTCCATGAACACAAGCTACGACTCGTGTAACCTCTTATATCCCCTAGTCCCCTTCATGCATTAGTGGATCTCAAAACTTGAGCTACTAGAATTTTATAGTTACGACCTACAAACACATGTGCGACTTATGCTTCATCTGACAGCCCGTAAACCCTTTCATGAATCCCACTTACACTAAGAAAATTTCCAAATATCATTTCTTAGGCACTTTTATACCTTCCCATATATGGGGCCTCACAAGGACCTTACAAATTTTGGGTCCTTAAAAAATCTCTCCCTGGGATCATTCATCTTTGAATATGATAAAACATGGCTTGAATGGATCAAAACTAACATGAAACTGTCAAACAAGAATTCACATTGCAAAAATTAACATTTAAAACCTTTATGATCATCAAATTCATGTTAAAACATCATTCAAATCAATTTTGTCACATGTACGCATATTATGACATGAACAAATAGAAATGAGGGGATTCTAACCATTTTAGCATGAAGAACCCAGTACCTAGGCTTGAGTAGATTATAATAGAAAAGTATATCTTCTCCTCATATCAAATTCCACTTCCTATGTAGCACTCTCAACTTATCTATTCCTCCAAAGGACCTTAATCGTTGTCATAACCTTGTTACAAAGCCTTTTTACTTACCTATCCAAATCTCAATCGGAACCTCTTCATAAGACAAGTTCTCCTCAATATCAACACCTTTTAATAAGTACAATTGTACTTGGATCACCAACCAACTTCCTCAATATGTACACATGGAATACCAAGTGAATAAAACTCATATCTGAAGGCAACTCCAATCTATAAGCTACATTGCCAATCTATTCAATAATCTCAAAAGGACCTACATATTGGGACTCAACATGCCCTTTTTACAAAAACGCATCAAATCCTTCATAGCTGAAACCTTCATATACACCCACTCACCGATATGGAACTCAAGATCTCTTCTCCTAACATCCAAATAGGACTTTTGAAAACTTTGAGCCATTTTCAACTTCTCCCGAATTAACTTCACCTTCTCTATGGTATCCAACACCAAATCTGGGCAAATTAATGCCATTAACCTATCTCAAACCAACCTACGGGGATCTATATCTCCTCTCTTACAAAGTCTCATATGGTGCCATCTTGATGTTAGTGTGATAATTATTGTTGCAAGCAAATTCAACAAATGGTAGATGATCATCATAATTACCCTTGAACTCTATCACACAAGTCCTCAACATGTCTTCAAATGTCTGAATTGTTCTTTTGACTTGTGTTCGATCTAGGGATGAAATACGGTGCGTAACATAACCTTAGTACTAAGCCCCTTTTGAAATGACATCTAAAAGTGATAAGTAAATTAGGTAACATGATATGATATAATAGACAAATGCACACCATACAATCTCACCAACCCTCACCATACAATCCAACTTGTTCACCCTATCTACAATTACCCAAATAGAGTTGTATTACTTTCGGGTACAAGGTGAACTTCCATAAAATCCATATTCATACCTTTTCAATTCCAAGTAGTAATCTCAATATCTTGGGTCAGACCACTGGGACTTTGGTGTTATACCTTTACTTATTGATAATTTGGATATCTGGATATGAACCTGGCTTTGTCCTTCTTCATTCCATTCCACCAATACACCTTTTTAAAGTCTCAATATACCTTGGTGGATTTCAGATGTGTAGAATAGGGAGAGTTATGGGCTTTTCTCAAGATTACCTCCATTAGACCATTAACATCTGGAACACACAACAAATCTTGATAGTGAAGTACACCATCTGCCCCTGGGGAGAAAATGTAATGCCCCGCAATTTGAAGTCGAGACAAGGCAAAAGTTAGAAATTCAGCCATTCGATTAGAGCCATGAGACCTAAGTATGGGTCATTGTTTGCTTCACAGACTATACAATGGTCTCATAGATTAGATTTTAGGAATGTTTGAAGTCCTAAAGTGAAGTACATGTTAGTATGGGTAGTGATATGCTCTACGAGTCGTAATAATAGGTTGTAGATGGGGTTCTAGAAACTAAAACTTTTGGTTAAGTACAAAAGTGATCTACTAAGGGCTTTATGTCCCGTGGTAAGCTTTACAGACCATGGAAGGGTTCATGATTTTGGAGCCTAGTGAGATAGTTTTTGGATCTTGACTTATGAATTTGTAGAAGGAGTCATGCTTTCATCTACAACCCATAAACAGTCATTAGTGGAATAGGCTAGTTTTTTAGAAGGGTTTTTTTTAATCATTTCCTTGCATCCTAAACCCAATCTGAAACGACCCCAAGAAGTGCTCGAAAATGTGTCTCGAAATGCCTAGAATTTTAAATTTCATATATCTCAAAATCAATGCGCGATATCAAAAAATCCGACTTCGTATTCTTGTTCAGAGGTTCAAAATTAGGAGGTGAGGGGTCTAACCCCGATTTAAGAGCAAATGGTCAACAATTTTAATTTTTGTAATTTTTCTTATCTAGAATCGATCCGCGATAGCACCGCGATGCGCAACTGTCATAGACATGTGTTAATATGACCTCCGAGATAGGACTGTATTGTGAGCCAGACGCGAACCTGTATATTTTGTTGCCAGTGATTCCTATCTCGGTCCAAGGCTTTTGGGTCTTGGCCCCAAGTGTTCCCAAGCGTGTTTTTACCTATACTTAGTCTTATTTCACCTTCATATCATCCTAAAAGACTCACTCAAACACTTAGCTATATTTTCACTCTAAATTTCAAGTTTGAAAACCCTCATCCAAAACTAAGGATTTCCTTCAAGCTTCAAGCCTCCATTTTTAATCTTCATCAAGAACTTCTTCAAAGCTAAGGTATGTGGGTTTTAGCCATTGAGTCCTTTCACCCATGTTGCCCTAATCTCCTCTTTACTCAATTTGCATGATTTAAAGTTGATTTTACAAATGGGTTTACTATTATGAACATTTCTATGAACTAGTTAAAGTTGGGTAAAGTTGTGATTGTTTTGCTATGTTTTGAGATATAAATCTTGGATCTAATGTAAGAGTTGATGAGGGATTTTTATGTATATTGCTTGAGGGTGTTGCAAGGTGTTGATTGAGCGTCTTACATGGGATTTTCTTACATCATTTCATCTTTAGATTTCATGGTTTTATATTCTAATTTGACACCCTCTAAGTGTTTATTAAATGTCCGGTTATGGTTTCTTAAGAAATTGAAGGTCTAAAGAATGAGATATTATATGATTGATGTAATGATGATTAATTGAACTTATGTATATGATAAATCCTATATAAAGTGTTGCATTAAACCATGTCCAATCCGCTAGGAACCCAGATAACCGAGATAGGGGTTTGTATCATCAACCGAGGGAAGGTTTTGTACTTTTCCACGTAGTGATGGGGCGATATCATCACTAACTGAGTTGGAGATTCGTACTCATCAACCGTGTGAAGGGTTAGTACTTCACCACCTAGGTGATGGGGTGGCATCATCACCAACCGAGTGAAGAGTTAGTACTTCACCACCTAAGTGATGGGGCGACATTATCACTAACCTACCAAGGGGTGTGTACTTTGAAAATCTAGCTTCATCTATTCTACACATATGAATCTTATATGAGCATGAGTTATTAAGCATGTTTTACTTTAGCATTGAGCATATATGTCATATTGTTATATGTTGTTTATTGCCTAATGCTATGCATTTAGATTATGACGCCTATCTCTTGTTGTATTGCATCCTACATACTTAGTACATTCAGACATACTAACGTTTACTCATGCCTACATGATATCACCATGTAGGTACAGGAGCCCATGTTGATCATCCTCCTCTATGTGGCTAATTCGCTGATACTCAAGCTAGTTGGTCAGTCCTCTATTTCGGGGAACTTAGGGTATATATTCTTGTTATGTATTGAGACATTCTTCTTTATGTTCTATTTTGACTCTGAGGGTGAGCCCGATTACTTTGTCTTGGTCCCTGCTCTTATCTATGTATTAGAAGTGTTTATTGGACATATTATGTAACTATGATATGAGCTTTAACTCTTGTATCTTGGCTATGATGTTATGCAAGCTCTCCCCTTAGCCTTTTTCCCCATATTCTTACTCTTTTCTATCTCTTATATGCTTTCGTGATAAATGATATGTAGTTACAAGTTAAGAGGCTTGTTTGGAATTCCTTTGGGTTCCTCATTCGCCGTGTCACGTCTAGGCCCTATGCTTGGGTTGTGACAAACTTGATATCAGAGCACTAGGTTGATAGATCCTCGGTGGCCAACACACCAAGTCGATTAGAGTCCTATTCATGGTTGTGAAGTGCGCCATGACTATGAATAGGAGGCTATGAGATATTTTTGGAAATATTTCCCTTCTTTATTTTCTAAGTTGTGCTATAGAGTTATGGTAAGTTTTTCCCCCCTAATGATTATTCTATGCGATACTAGGTCATGCCAAACACTAGAGGAAGATGGGCCCAAACCCCCAAGGAGCAACCTACCAATGGTGAGCTCAAGGATTCTCTCACAATGCTTGCCCAAGTGGTGGCCAACCATGTCAATCAAGGGGCCCAAGCCCCTCATGCTACTACCCCGGGAGCTAGGGTAAGGGACTTCATGAGGATGAATCCTCCGATTTTCTATGGGTCAAAGGTGGATGAAGATCCACAAGAGTTCATTGATGAGGTCTACAAAATTTTGAATATCATGGGTGTTGGGCCGAATGAAAAGGAGGAGTTGGTAGCGTAATAACTCAAAGGGGTAACTCAAATTTGGTATGATCATTGGAAGGGGGAGAAGGGAAATGGTTATGTGATACTTTGGGAGGAGTTCAAATTGGATTTCCTTAATCAGTTTTACCCTCTTGAGCTTAGGAAAGCAAAGTTGGTAGAGTTTATGAACTTGAAATAAGCTATGAGTGTGAGGGAGTATGCCCTAAAGTTTAATCAACTTTCAAAGTATGCTCCTCATTTGGTGGCCGATATAGATCTAGGGTGAATAAATTTGTGATGGGGGTCTCCGACTTGGTAAGTGAAGAATGCCGGTCTGCCATGCTAATTAGTGACATGGACTTGTCTCGGTTGATGACCTATGCTGAGCAAATGGAAGAGGAGAAATTGAGGAAGAGAAGGGGGCATGATGCTAAGAGGGCCCGGTTAGATGGTAAATTCAAAAATGGTACTAGGTTTCATCAAGGCCAAGGACCTTCTCATGTTACTAATAGGGGGTTTGCCGATGATTTCCCTAGGCCTCAAGGTGTTGATAGCATGGCTCCTATGGATGTGTTCCCTAGATGTGGGAAGAGTCATAATTGCAGGTGTTTGAAGGATTCTAATGCATGCTTTGGTTGTGGGGATCTTTGTCACAAGAAGAAAGATTGTCCAAGAAACCTTGGCAAGGTCCAAGGTGCAAATGTGGTTCCATTGGGTAACGGTGGTCCTCAAGGTGGTGCCCCAAGGCACAACCGATTTATGCACTACATGGGAGGAAAGGGTTTGGTGGGGTCCCCGATCATGTTACTGGTATGTTGAAAATCTTTGACTTTGATGTATATGCTTTGATTGATCCTAGTGCCACTCTTTCCTTTGTTACCCCTTTTGCTGCTAAGAAGTTACATGTTGGTCTCGAGTTATTGGATGAGTCATATGAAGTGTCTATTCCTATTGGTGCCTCTATTGTTGGTAGGAAAGTTTATAGGAGTTTTCCTATTTGTATTTTGCATAAGTTGTTACCTAGTGATCTTGTTGAATTAGACATGGTAGATTTTGATGTCATTCTTGGGATGGATTAATTGCATGCCTACTATGCTTCTATTAATTGTAGAACCCATAGGGTCAAGTTTCAATTCCTTAATGAACCCGTCCTTGAGTGGGAAAGTCAAGATGTGGTGGTCAAGGGTAGATTCATTTCATGCATTAAAACCCATAAGTTGATTTCTAAGAGGTGTTTGTATCATCTGGTGAGGGTTAAGATGTGGAGTCGAAAGTCCCTTCCATTGAGTCGGTCCCGGTTGTAAATGAGTTTTTGATGTCTTCCCAAATGACCATCCTGTTGTCTCTCCCAAAAGGGAGATAGATTTTGGCATAGATCTCCTTCCCGATACTCAACCCATCTCTATTCCCCTTACCGTATGGCCCCAACAAAGTTGAAAGAGTTAAAAGGAACAATTGAAAGATTTGTTGGAGAAGGGATTTATTAGACCTAGTCAATCACCTTGTGCTCCGATGTTGTTTGTAAAGAAGAAGGATGGGCACTTAGAATGTGCATTGACTACCGGCAATTCAATAGGGTCACCATCAAGGATAGATATCCCCTTCCAATGATTGATGACTTGTTTGACCCATTGCAAGGGGCTAGCTTATTCTCTAAGATTGATCTTCGATCCAGGTATCATCAAGTGAGGGTGAGGGAGTATGATATTCCTAAGACGACCTTCTGCACTAGATATGGGCATTATGAGTTTGTTATGATGTCATTTGGATTGACCAATGCACCAGCCATCTTCATGGACCTAATGAATAGGGTCTTCAAACCTTACCTAGATTCCTTTGTTATAGTCTTCATTGATGATGTTTTGATCTATTCATATAGTAGGGAGGAGCATATGGGGTGTTTGAGGGTTGTGTTACACAGATTGATGGAGGAGAAACTGTATGCCAAATATGACAAGTATGTTGAAGGAGGTTGCATTCTTGGGTCATGTGGTGTCAAGGGATGGTACAAAACTAGATAATAAGAAAATGATGTTATTAGAAATTGGCCTAAACCATTAACCTCGTCGGATATTAGGAGCTTCTTGGGCCTAGTGGGTTATTATAGAAGGGGGTTCTCCGCCATTGCTTCCCCTATGACAAAATTGACACAAAAGAAGGTTAAATTTGTGTGGACCAATGAGTGAGAGAGGAGCTTCCACACATTGAATGAAAAGCTTGTATCCTTTCCTATATTGTCACTACCGGATGGGCTTGAGGGATTTGTGGTGTATTGTGATGCTTCTCGGGTTGGTTTGGGTTGTGTGTTGATAGCTTATGCTTCTAGACAACTCAAGGTAGATGAAAGGAACTACCCTACCTATGATCTAGAGTTAGTCGCCGTTGTGTTTGCATTAAAGATTTGGCGTCACTACTTGTATGGGGTGCATATGGATGTGTTCACTGATCATAAGAGCCTCCAATATGTCTTCACTCAAAGGGATCTCAACTTGAGGCAAAAGAAGTGGTTATAACTTCTTAAAGACTACGATATGAGTGTGCACTATCATCTGGGTAAGGCAAATGTGGTGGCGGATGCTTTGAGTAGGGTATCTATGGGTAGATTAGCCTATGTTGATGGTTGTGATAGGGAGATGGCTAGGGAGGTACACTGATTGGCTAGATTGGGGGCCAGGTTGGAAGAGGTTGGTGATGATAATGTGGTTGTTGTTGATGGGGTCTTCATTAGTTGATGAGGTGATAGGAGAACAAGGTCTTGACTCCTCCTTGCTTGAATTGAAGGCCTTGGTGAAAGAGGGCAAAGTATAGGTTTTTTCCCAAGGAGGAGATGGTGCCCTTAGGTACCAAGGTAGGTTGCCTATGCCTTGTGTTGATCGTTTGAGGGAGAAGATTCTTGATGAGGCCCACAATTCTTCTTATTCTATCCACCCTGGTTCCACCAAAATGTATAGAGACTTGAGAGATGTGTATTGGTGGGGAGGCAGGAAAAGGGACATAACCAAGTTCGTTTCCGGTTGCCACAGTTGTCAACAAGTCAAAGACGAACATCAAAGGCTAGATGGCCTAATCCAAGTCATAGAGATTCCTACTTGGAAGTGGGAGGTGATTAATATGGATTTTGTGGTTGGGTTGCCCAAGACTAGAAAAGTTTGTGATTCCATTTGGGTGGTAGTTGACAGGATGACGAAATCGGCTCACTTTCTTCCGGTTAAGACGACATATGGGGCTGAAGAGTATGCAAGGTTGTATATCAATGAGTTGGTGAGTTTGCATGGAGTTCCGTTGTCCATTATATCGGATTGTGGTTCACAATTCACTTCATACTTTTGGAGGTCTTTTCAAAGGGGTCTTTGTACAAAAGTTCACCTTAGTACAACCTTCCACCCTCAAACAGATGCCAAGTCGAAGGAACAATTGAAACCCTTGAAGATTTGCTTAGGGCATGTGTATTAGAGTTGAGGAGTAGTTGGATGATTATCTTCCTTTCATTGAGTTTGCCTATAACAATAGCTACCACTCTAGCATCGGTATGGAGATGAGGCTCTTTATGAGAGACGTTGTAGATCACCGGTTGGTTGGTGTAAGGTTGGAGAGGTGTCTTTGTTGTGACCGGATCTGGTTATGGAGGCTCTTGAGAAGGTTAGGATGATTAGGGAGAGATTGAAGACAACCCAAAGTCGTCCAAAATCCTATGCCGATGTGAGAAGAAGAGACCTTGAATTCAAAGTGGGTGATTGGGTTTATTTGAAGGTTTCCCCAATGAAAGCTGTGGTCCATTTTGGTAAAAAGGGGAATTTGAGTCCATGATATGCTAGTCCTTATGAGGTCTTGAAGAGGGTTGACAAGGTAGCTTATGAGTTGATGTTGCCTAGCGAAATAAATTTGGTTTACCCGGTGTTCCATGTCTCTATGTTCAGAAATTGTGTTGGTGATCCTAATGCTATTGTGCCTCTTGATGTTATGGGTATTGTTGAGGATAACTTGACTTATTAGGAGGTTTCTGTTTCAGATCTTGGATAGACAAGTGAAGAGATTGAGGAACAAGGAGGTAGTGTCCATTAAGGTCCTTTGGAGAAACCAACAAATCGAAAGTGCTACTTGGGAGGCCGAAGCGGACATGAAAAAGTGGTATCCTTACCTTTTCCACTCCACTCAAGCCTAAGGTACCAAATCTAAGTCCCCTATGTGAATTCAAGTCTTATATTTTAGCCCATATGTCATTCATATGCATTCATGTTTAAGTTGACAAATTTATGATGATTTTACACTTTTGTTGAGGTTTTGAAATGGTGATTAAACGTAAGTGGGCAGCCAAGGCCCAACCAAATTGAACCCAATAAGGCCCAAGTGAAAGGGGGAAGAAGCTGCATCACCAACTTAACAAGGTAAGGTTAAAAATGGCTCAGTAGGTTGGCCAAAATTCCCCTTTAAAAAGGATTTAAAATAGCTCCCTTAAGTTATTTTAATTTGGACAAAACATCTGTTTTTCTTGGTTATTCTTTGCTCTCTTTCAACGTGTGAAATGTATCCCTCACAACCCTACAAGGGTTCCTAAAGCAAGCCTAAACCTTGAAGTTAAAGGTAAGTAATGATACTTGTGTACATACTATTGTTTGTTTATGAAAAATAAGAAGTATACGCTAGTTGTGCTTGTGCTGGAAATTTGGACAGAATGTGTCCTAAGGATTGTTGTACACTTTTCTTGTTACTTAAGAGGATTTTCTCTTCTTGGTTGGATAATTTATGAAGACTTATTTTCTTAACAAGGTTTATTTTGTTAGTGATGTGACCAGGCTGCAACACCTTATTTATAGCCCGCAAGAGTGAGTTCCTATATGATATCGTAATTGTGTTCTTCATACGAACTTGTGACTTAGTGGTTGGGAATTGTTGCACCACGAACTCCACCTATTTTGAAACTATTTTTGGACGGTCTTAATGCTAATTGTATGTGCAAGTACGTTATATGCAGTTTGGTTGAAGTTAAAACAGATTTGGGATTGTTGACATCGAAATGTAGCGAGACGACTTAACGTTATGCCGCCTAATTGTATGTTTTGTATGTTGTGTGGAATTTCTTTGTGTGGGTTATTGCACGACTGTTATAGCACTAAAACAGGCTATACATGATATGTATATGAGAATGTGTATAAGAAAATACGATTAGAGGCGGAAAGGTTGAAAGGAAACACTCGGGTTTATAATTATATGCTTGCTGCCCGTATGTTGTTCTTTATGAGATTGGGCTGCCAAGAAGTATTTCTTTGCTGCTAATACTAGTCTTATTACCTAATATATTGTAGATAAATATTTGGAGGAAAAAGCGGTCACTCTGAGGTAATAACGACGTCATACAATGAGGTATGTAAGGCTACTTGATTTCATATTATTTGGCATGAAACATAGATCCCTCCTTGGCATATAAAGGCACTTACCAACTTTGACACAACTATTGACCGTGTCTCCACTCTTTCACATGTTCATATGCTCCCATATATAGTCACCTTCAAATCTGCATACATAGTTGGATACCAAGAAACATGGGTTCTTGTTCCTAAATAAAGTTTACTAGTTGTTTCATCTCATACGCATTTCACTACTAGTGTAACGTACTCTTTTCATTGTCATATTATCTTTTATAATTATTTACATGTCACATGCTACAACTACAGTCCTACAACTCTAATATTATGACCACCAAAAGAATCATCTCAAAGGTAATTGAAAGGTAAAGTATATTGCTTATTGATGGGTGGTAACCTGAGAGGTGGAAGAATCACCAAGCCAGGGTCGATCCTATCATGGAGGGTAGCCCAAGGGGTTAAAGGAAAAGCCTAGACAGGGCTGATTCCAATATAGATTTACCATTGATCAGCTGATCATTTGAATTACATGCTGTGCACAGATTATACAGTAAAGGTAAAGATATATAAAGAACATAAAGTACATGATCCCACAGTATAACTAAAGGTGTTCTCCTACCCTACACCGGTGCATAGTTTCATTTGAGTTTTTACTTCATATATAGTATTTCCTGCCTTACATATTCAGTACATTATCTAGTACTAACATCCCTTATAGGGGACCTACATTTCATGCTGCAGGTATAGGTACTAGTAGATCTCCCCAGTAGGAGTACATGGTATCCAACTATTGTTACCAAGCTCCAGGTTGCTTCGGAGCTTTGTGTGTCTAGATCTTACATTTTTGTATTGCATAATTTGTTGAGGCAGGGCCTATCCCGACCCTTATCAGATGCTTTTCCTTATCTAGAGGCTTTGTAGACTACATAAATTAAAGTGTGGTCATGTCTCGTACTTTAAACAACCTGGCCCCGACGACCTAGCCATATGCATTTACTTTTGGCTTGTTATTACTGCTTACTTTCTTAAAGGCATGTTCAACAAAGAAATCCCTTATAATATGTATAGAAAGCGCATGGACACAGGTTGTTTCTCCCGACCCTTATCGGTAACGGGTGCCAGTCAGCCTTAACGGGACTTGGGTATCAGAGTGGGTCATCCTAGGGAGTCTACAAAGCCGTGTCTATATAGAGTCTTGTTTATCGATGTGTTGTGAACCATATTTATAAGCAGGAGGCTACGTGGAATTTAGGAGTTGTTACTTTGTTTTCATTCTTTAGATCTTTCCATAGAGCTAAGTGTAATAGTTGGATTGCGTCTAACCCCTAAATTGTTTTGTACAGTACTTATGCCAGAAGCCAGGAAAAACGAAGGTACAGGGAAAGAAATAGAAGTGGTGGTTGGTATACCCAGTCGGGTGGACAATGAAATGACGCACAAGATGAGTCTCTATCACAGACATCTCCAACTCCTCCAGTTCCTGATGAACCAGGAAGTAGTGAAATTCCCCTAGAACCACCTATTGATGCTACTTTGCAGGATCTGAGAAATACAATCCAACTATTGATTCGTATAGTTGTTGTCCAAGGTTAAAGACATGAAGGTCCAGTTATAGGTGCAGGTGGTGCGAACAGGGCAGCTAGCACGAGGATACATGACTTCCTTAATTTGGACCCTCCATCCTTCACTGGTCAGATCCTAATGAAGATCCACAAGACTTTATTGATCAGATTCAATGCACTTTAGATGTTATGCATATGAGTGGTACAGAAGCTGTCGAGTTAGCGACATATAGGTCGAAGGGTATGGCTATATTGTGGTATGAAGCTTGGAAGCAATCTAAGGGTATAGATACAGCTCCAACTACTTGGAAAGAGTTCAAAGAGGCATTTCTCGACCATTACCTGCCAAATACAAGAGGCCTGTGCAGATCATTTCTTGAACCTCCACCATGGGAACATGAGCGTGAGGGAATATAACCTCCAATTTAATTCCCTAGCTAGGTATGCTCCTAATGTAGTTGCTACCATGGCAGATAGAGTTCATCGTTATGTGGATAGATTGGATACGTATCTGGTCATAGACTGTATAATTGCTTCCTTGAACAAAGACATGGATTTAGCGAGAATGCAAGCTTTTGCACAAAAATTGGAGGATCAGAGGCAAAGGAAAAGGACACAAGAGTTATAAAGGGCGTAGTCCAAGAGGGCCAGGTCTATAGGGCAGTTAACACCACCCAAAGGTGAGCTTAGGCCTTGATTTTCTAATAGACCACCTAGGCCATCCTCCTCCTACTCTGCAGCCAGTGCTCCACCACAACTTCAGGGGTCAAGGAGTAATCGATTTGGTCCAAGAAGTGAAGGGCAAGGCGCCCATATAATGGGATATTCAGCAGGACAGTAAATGACTCCTAGGCAACCTTGTAAATAATGTAGAAGAAGTAATTTAGGTATATGTCGTGTTGGGATAGACGCTTGTTATTAGGGTTGTGCGCTAGGGCATATGATCAGAGATTGCCCGAGGACGTGTATAGATGATATTGCACAATCTACTGGATTAGCAAGCATCTACGGGTTTTGGTAGAGGTGTAAGAGGGGCAGCTAGATCTAACAAAGTCCAGAATCGCACTTATGCTCTGGGGAGTTGGCAAAATTCAGAAGCTTTACCCGATATAGTCACAAGTACATTGTCTATCTTTTCACATAATGTATATGCATTAATTGAACCTGGTTCTATACTATCATACATCACTCCATTAGTTGCTGGGAACTTTAACAGGACATCAAAATTATTGAACAAACCATTTGAAGTGTCTACACCAACCGGTGAATCTATTATGGCTAGAAGGGTTTATTATGAC
>JAPFFP010031330.1:0-87210 GCA_026153255.1 Solanum medicagineum | reverse complement strand
CAAGTCGCAACAACAATAACCAGTAAAGTATGATTGTCCCCTAAGAAAACATAATTGAGATGAGAGGGAAGTTCCTTCAATTCAAGATTAAGGAATGCATCGATAGATGGTTTTGCAGGTGGAGTTTCCCGATTTTTCAAATCTATATCAAGCTTGGTTGAGGCTCTTGGACAAAAGCCTATCCCCATCAGAGTGGCAATGACTTCATCACAATCATCAATATTATCCTCATCATAATTCAATAGCACTGCAACAAAATATTCTAAATCTATGCTAGTTAGCTCATATATACTTTCCACGGCATCATCAACCACATCAACAACTGAAATCACTAGGACGTCATCAGATTGTTTCATTGTGCTATATACATTGAATTAACCTCTTCATCATTTACTCTGATTTTCAAGTCACCACTTTCTATATCAACCAATGCCTTACCTGTAGCCAAGAATGGTCTACTAAATATAATTCACAAAAACACATCCACATCAATCTCATATTCTAGTACCACAAAATCCACTGGGAATATTAACTTCTCCATTGTTAGCAATAAATCATAAAGAATATCTAGTGGATGTCTGATTGTATGATCACCCATGAGGAGACGTATGGTTGTCGGTGAAGGTTCACCTAAGCAAAGGTGCTTATATATAGTGATGGCATGATGTTGATACTAGCACCCAAATCAAAAAAGGCCTTTGCAAATTGAAACATCGCAATGGTGCATTGGAAAGTGAATGCTTCAGGGTCATCTTTTGGAATCACAATGGTTCTAGTAATAATGGCATTGCAGCTTTGAGAAACTTCAACCATATTGACATCTAAACCTCTTTTTCTTGGTCATCAACTCCTTTATAAATTTCACATATCCGGCAATCCTAACAATGCTTCAATTAAAGGAATGCTAAAAGAGAGTGTCTTGAAAGCCAAAAGGAACTTTTGAAATTTAACATCCTTATTTTTCTTCTTAAGACTTTGAGAAAATAGTGGTTTGACCACGCGAAGTGTTTTAGGTGGTGAAGTAGGAGAAATAAACTCCTCCGGTTATTTATTCACCTTATCACTAGATTCTTTGCTTGGTGTCTCCACTAATTCACTAGGCACACCGAGGGTTGCTTCCTTTGAGGGCTCATTATCTCCAACCCTCACTCGCTTCCTCTTATTAGTGCTTTCTTCCTCAGCAACCGGTATATCACTTCCTAATATTTTACCATCCTATGTGGAGATTGTTAGACGTGCAGTGCTTTTCCTTTTTAAATCAAATTTTATGGTGAGCTTTCTCATTTATTCCTCAAGGGACTTAATCACCCTAGAGTGCAAGGAAACCATTTGATTTTGCGAGAGAACTCCGTTTGCATGCCTTTTAGTATTTCATCGGACCTTTAAACTTTATTTAGAATCATTGCAAGAATTTCATTGGTTTTACGGATCATAGGAACATTCATGGGACCATTTGGACTTGGACTGTCGTACCGAGGAACATATCAAGCATCTATACAAGGCAAACTTTTATTTCGCCAAGCACCATAATCTCTCCAACTACCACCTTGATTATGCCAATGAAAGTCCAGGTTCCAGCCTTGATTCCCAATCGATCTATAATAAATCAGGCGGAAAACCCCTATTTGTGTAAACTGTCATGACCCAAGCCTATGGCCTAGACGTGACACGACAAATAGAAAACCCAAAGACAACCCAAAAAAGTCCCTTAGCATATCATTTGCACTTTCTTAGTTGGGGAATATAAAACAAACATTCAACAAATAATTTTAAAGGAATACGGACTTATGACTAACACTATTGGGATGAATATGGGAAACGAATTTGCATGAATCACATAAAAAACAATGACTAAAGGAAGGGTAAGTATGAGTCATGCTATAGGGAAGTAGGGACCCAGGACTTTCATCAGTTTTCTTCATCAATAATCATCAAAATAGAATAACACATCTGATAGGATCTAAAGGATAAGTCTCCGTAGAAACTAAAACATAGCATTGTACATACATAACATAATATGGTAACCAATAACACCTCTAAAACATGAGTAGGAAAGGGGCCAAGACAAGTCCCGTGATCACCCTCAAAGTACATAGGAATACGAAATAAAGTCTTAACATAAGTAAGATAGAAGTACGATATTGACCCCATAATATAGGACTAACCATAATAACAATCTTCACGAATCCAAGCTAGTCATGTGGAGGAGAATTAATAGGATCTACGATCCCTACATGGTTGGATCATGTAGGCAAATAATATGCATTAGTACTATGAATGCACTAGTATATGGGATACAATGCAATAATGTATAATAATCCTCATTAGATGCATAATCATATACAATAAAATAAAAGCTCGATATGACAAGCATAAGAATGCTTTGAAGGAAAATACATGAGAAATAACATCCTACAATCATATATATATGGGAGGTAGACCACAACCGACTATAAGAAAAAATGAGTTACTACTTGGAAAACAAGATAACCCCCTACGCTGGCACCGGGAGACTACTTGCCATTGTAGAACTCCATCACATAGCATAAGCATCATCATATCATAAAATGGCTTATGTGGATCCACTAACATAGCCTACAAAGGCTCCTATAGTGGAATATAGTTAATGACAAGAGGAGACTTTACATAAAGACCTCTTAGGTCGAGCCCCCACTTCTAATCTCATTCATTGATAAGTCATTCCCATGAATACTTTTGCAAATATATGCATAACAATAATCATTCATAAGCTCTAAATGCATAACATCATCATTAACATCATATATGTGTGTATATATATATGTATATATATATATATATACATATATATATATATATATATATATATATATATATAGTCGCTCATCTAAACATAATGATCCAACATGGGAACTGTGTTTTGGTGAAAATTGTCCTTTCATCAACATCATTATTCATAAGAGGGATTCAAAACAACATTACCTTCACAAGCTTTCATAATGGAACCCTCATCATTAGAAATCTTAAATCATTAGAAAACTTTAGTATGATATTTGGGTGGGTTCATGCATGTAACTTTAACTCACATAACTCAAGATGACTATGTACGGAAGTAGTCGATTTCATCAATTTAAATCATTCTTAAAAAAATCCACCACAATCATACGTATCATCTTTCAACTTTAGTTATAGAATCATGTAATTCATCTCATAAAATTACTAATTTCATCATAACTTTGACGACCCAAGCCTAGGGATTAATGGGAACGTGAAAGGACCCCAAATAAGCCTCTTAGCATATTGTTAACACATCATTGGTCATGGAAGTAAAATAAACAACACAAGTAATGTAAATAAGTGAAACGGGACTAAGGGTAGTCTTTGGTGATCATAAAACACTTCAAGAGTCAAGCTCATAGCATAATTACATCTTGATATCCAACAAAACCTCTATCATGGAATGGAAGGGGGCCAAGAAACTTTTCGGTCACACCCTCATAGTATCAAGTGTTCAACATAAAGAGATATCAAATAGTAAGAGTAGCATAGATAGTGTTCCCGGACTTGAGGACTCACCAAAGCTTATCTTCTAAAGTACCAAAACTAGCCACATGGGGGATGATCGAGAGGTGCTCCATTCCCTACATGGATACACCATGTATGCATAGAGTATAAATTACTACTTTTGAATGTACTAAGTATACAGGATGCAATGCAACACGACATAAGCCCACATAGTAAAAATGCATAATCATAAGCAATGGATAAGTATGATATTAATATGACATGCATGATCAATGCTTTAAAGTAAAACATGCTTGTAAGTCATATAAATTAAAAATTATATATTACATGTGTGGGAAGAGACCATAACCAACATAGACCAAGCAACTACTACTTGGAATCCAACACATGTCAGCCCCTTGTAAAGTGATTGATGTATCCACCCCTCAACAAGGTGAATGGGCATGTCACCTCCCAAAAAGGTGATCAAAGTATCCACCCCTCAACATTGTGATTGGGCAAGTCACCCAATAAAAAGGTGATCAAGGCATCCACCTATCAACATGGTGATTAGGCATGTCACCTCCCAAAAACCTGATAGAGGCATGTCACCCCCTCAACAAGGTGATTGGGCATGCCAACCCTCAACAAGGTGTGGTCTACTTGCCATACCATAGATATTTTTCATGAATTCAATGCATACATGCAAGCCCTTAATTATAATATGGTCACTTAACTTGTAAACCACGTAATGGATCATCAATAACTTGTGAATACTTATCGAGTCATTTTATAAAACACTTGGTGGGTTCATAATGCTAGTTAAAAATCATGCAATTCATGAGTGAATTAATATGATAAAACTCAATGTAAATCAACCCACCAACACGTAGTAATACGCTCATGTAAGATACCTTGAAATCCATCATCAAATCTCATAATACATCATAGTTTGATGGATCACAACACGCATAGTCTCAATAGAAAAAATCAATTCATAGTATAGGATTGAAATAAATAGACATGCATACTCAATCAACATTTATTTGAAACCCCAACATAATTTATAATCTAATCCATAATAAGATATACCCATAGAAGATACAACTTGAAAACAACAATTTTCATAAAATGGAATATTGGGTTCCATGGGTGAAAGCCTCCAATGGATGAATCACAGATACCTATATTTGGGGAATTTTTGATATAAACTTGGAAGGAGGCTTGGAGCTTGGATCAAAATTTTGATAGAATGTTGGAGAGGTTTTAGAGAGAGTGTTTTTGTGATATAGAGTTGGAAAAATGGCTGAGTATGCGATATTTCATGTGTAAATGGCATGGGGCCATGACCCCAACGCCTTTAGGCCAAAATAGAAAATTAAGGAAAATCCAACACCGGTCCGCGCGGACTAATCGCATACAATATCTATTTTTTAAAAAATTACCAAAAAACATTTTTCGCTACTGGTCTTCTAAAATATGGGTTACACCCATTTTCCACTCAATTTTGCCCCCGATCAAGAATATGATGTCAGATTTTCACTATCACGTACGAATTTTGGGATATATGGAAATTGCGATTATGACATTTTCGAAGCACACTATTGGGGCATTTCAATATCTCCCTCTTGGGAACATTCGTCCCCGAATGTCAAAGAAACATTCATGAGAGAAGTAACCATGAAGATTTTAGCCTGACATGAATGCAACAAACATATTTAAACATCATTTTCAAAAAGTCTCAACATCAATGTAAAAAATCATCATAAACTCATTACCATGAACATGAATGCATGCAAAATGACGTAAGGGCTAAAATGTAAGACTTGAAATCATATAGGGGACTTAAATTAGTACCTTCAGCTTGATTAGAGTGGAATAGATATTGATATCGCTTTCTTATTTCCGCCTTGGCTTCCCATGTGGTACTTTCAACTTGTTGGTTCCTCCAAAGGATCTTGATAGAGCTATATCTTCGTTTCTCAACCTCTTCACTTTTCTAGCCAAAATCTCCACTGGGCCTTCTCCATAAGTCAAACTATTTTCTACAACACCCAAAAATCCAGTGGCACCATAGCACTTGGGTCACCCACATACTTTCTCAACATGGATACATGGAAGACCAGATGAACCATATTCATCTCTATAGGCAACTCCAACTCAAATGCAACCTTACCCACTTTCCTCAGAACTCTATAAGGACCCACAAAACAAGGGCTTAATTTCCTCTTCTTGCTAAATCGGACCACACCAACCATAAATTCAAGATCTCTCCTCCTCGTATGAGAGTAAAGAATTTTATCTTCTTTGGGTTGTCTTCAATCTCTCCCTTACCAAACTTACCTTCTCTAAGGCTTCCATGACTATATCCGGACCTAGCAAAGCCATTTCCCCCACTTCAAACTACCTAACCAGAGATCTACAACATCTATCATATAAAGCTTCAAAGGGAGCCATAACAATACGTGAGTGGTTGATATTGTTGTAAGCATATTCAATGAGTGAATGATGTTTATACCAACTACCCTCAGACTCTAAAACACAAGCTCTAAGCATATCCTCAAGAGTTTGAATAGTCCTCTAGGGTTGACTGTCCGTTTGAGGATGAAATGCCATGCCAAGAATAACCTTGGTACCAAGACCTCTTTGTAAGGACTTCCAAAAGTGAAAAGTGAATTGAGCACCACGATCTAAAATGATAGAGAAAGGAACCCCATGTAATCTAACCAACTCTTGTGAAACGACCCCAAAAAGTGCCCAGAAACGTGCCTCAGAATGCCCGAAATTTTGATTTCATTATATCTAAAAATTCATTTGGTTTTTGCTAAAATCCAAATTCATATTCTTGTTCAGGGGGTCCAATTAGGGTGATAAGGGTCTAACCTCAATTTTAAAGTGAAGAAATCGATTTATGAAATTGCACATGGTGCGATTTCTAGAGAGCTTTCTGTGTTGCTTTTGTGATGCGAAGCAATGTAATTTAAGTTTTCGCGTTGCCTACACAATGCGAAGATGTGTACCTGGGCACTGTATTTTTTTGGCCTGCTCAATAATTTTTTCGAAGTGCTGGGCCCAAAATTCTCAAGTGTGTTTTCACTTATACTTAAAATTATTTTACTCTTATATCACTTTAAACATTTTCAAAAATCCATTCCAACACTTAGACTTATTGTACTCTCAAAAACCAAGTCCCAAAACCCTAATCCGGATTTAAGGATTCTATTCAATCTTCAAGTCTCTATTATCAACCTTCACCAAGAACTTATCCAAAGCTAAGGTATGTGGTGTTGAACCATTGGGTCCTTCCACCCATGGTGCGTAAACCCTCTTTTACATAACAATACATGATTTAAAGTTGATTTTACGTGTGGGTCTTCTATATTGAGAAATTTATTGCACAATAATTTTAGTACATGAAAGTATGGTTAATTTAGCATGTATTGAGCTTTAAATCTTGGATCAAATTTTAAATTTGATAAGGTGTTTTGATATGAAAGTATTACGGGTGTTGCAAAGTGTTAATTAATCGTTTTGCCACTAATTTTCTTGCATGATTTCAACTATAAATTGCATGCTCTTTTGCCCCTATTACACACCCCTAAGGTGTTTGATAACATGTTCAGGTTTGGTTTCTTGAGGAATTGAAGGTCCAAAGTATGAGATATGATATGAATGATGTAATGATGATTATATGATGATGAAATGAGCTTATGAACATGATTATTCCTATATGAGGTATTGCATCAGATCTTATGATGAATCTTATATAAAGTGTTGCATAGACCATGCCCAACTCGGGGGAAAAGATCCAGATAACTGGATAGGGGTTTATACTTGTTCATTAGGGTGATGGGTGAGACTATCACCAACCGAATGGGGGTTGATACTTATTCACTAGGGTGATGGGTGCGATCATCACCAACGGGATGGGAGTTTATACTCATTCACAAGGGTAATGGGTGTGATCATCACCAACCTAAATGAGGGGTTTATTTCTCAATCAATAGGGTGATGGGTGCGATCATCCCCAACCTAAATGAGGGGTTTATTTCTCATTCACTACGGTAATGGGTGCGATTATCACCAACCTACCGATGGGTTTGCACCTTGGAGAGCTAGCTTGGTCTCATCTTTATATATGACATTATATATGAGCATGATTTACTTAGCATGTTTTACTTATGCATTGATCATACATGCGATATTGCTATACTATGTCTATTGCCTATCATCTTGCATCTTGCATTATGATACCTATCTATTATTCATTGCATCTTACATACTTAGTACATTCAAACGTACGAATGCATACTTTTGCTTACATGATATCACTATGTAGAAACCGATGCCCGAGTTGATTATCCTCCTCCTCCTCCTCCACATGGTTAGACGATACTACTCCAAGCTTGTGGTGATTCCTCCATTTCGAGGACTTTGGTTATGTCTTTTCCCAATTATCTATGTGTTGAGACACTAACTTATGTTATATTTGACTGTGAGGGTGAGCCCGATTACCATGTATTGACCCCGCTCTTTCTATGTTTTAGAGGTGTATGTTGGTCAAGGTGTGTACTATGTATGTGTTTGACTCTTGACTTTTGACTTCAATGTTTATGCAAGTTTCCCTTAGTTACCTTGCCCTTACTTTAATTGAATATAACTTTTTTATGCTTTCGCAACCAAGGATGTCAGATGATATGCTAAGTGACTTATTTGGGGTCCCTTTGGGCTCCCCATTCACCGTGTCATGTCTAGGCCCTATGCTTGGGTCGTGATAAATTTGGTATCAGAGAACTGAGTTGATAGATCCTCGGAGTCCAACATAGCACATCGATTAGAGTCTTTTTCATGGTTATGAAGCGCGCCATGACTATGAATAGGGGTCTATGAGGCATTTTAGGAAATATTTCCCTTTTTCATGTCCTAAGTCATGCTATACAGTTGTGATAAGCATTCCCCCCTAGCGATTGTTCTTTGTGATGCTAGATCATGACGAATACTAGAAGAAGGCGAGCCAAACTCCCGAGGAGCAACCTACCAATGGTGAGCTCAGGGATGCCTTTACTATTCTTACCTAAGTGGTGGCCAATAAAGTTCAACAAGGGTCCCAAGCCCCTCATGCTACTACCCTGGTAGTTAGGGTAAGGGATTTCATAAGGATGAATCCTCCTATTTTCCATGGGTCAAAGGTGAATGAAGATCCACAAGAGTTTATCAATGAAATCTACAAAATCTTATCTATTGTAGGTGTGGGGCCAAATGAGAAGGCAAACTTCGCAGCGCACCAACTCAAGGTGGTGACCCAAATTTGGTTTGACCAATGGAGAAGTAAGAAAGGTAATGGTTATGTGGTGCTTTGGTAGGAATTCAAGTAGGCCTTCCTTAATCGGTTCTTCCCTCTTGAGCTTAGGGAAGCGAAATTGGTTGATTTTGTAAACTTGAATCAAGGTGTTATGAATGTGAGGGAGTATGCCCTCAAATTTAACCAAGTCTCAGAGTATGCTCCTCACTTGATGGCCGATTCTAGGTTAAGAATGAATAAGTTTGTTATGGGGGTCTCCGATTTGGTAAGTGAAGAGTGTCGATCCGCAATGCTTATTGGTGACATGGACTTGTCTCGATTGATGACATATGCCAAACAAATGGAAGAAGAAAAGTTGAGAAAGAAGAGAGGCCATGAGGCTAAGAGAGCACGCCTTGACGACAAGTTCCAAAGGGGTGCTAGATTTCAAGGCCCGAGGCCTGCTCATGCTACTAATAGGGGGTTTGCCAATGACTTCCCTAAGCCTCAAGGTAATATTGGTGGTGTGGCTCCCATTGATACGTGTCCTAGGTGTGAAGGAGGTCATAAGGGCCCACATCTAAAGGGTACTAATGCATGTTTTGATTGTGGGAGCTTGGTCACAATAGGGTTGATTGTCCAAGAAATCGTGCCAAGGTTCGGTCTGTAAATGCGGTCCCATTGGGTAGAGGTGGTCCTCAGGGTGGTGCCTCAAGGCACAATCGCTTTAATGTTCTACATGGGAGGCAATGGGTTGGGGAGGCCCCCGATGTTGTTACCGCTATGTTGAAAATTTTTTATCTTGATGTATATGCTTTCATTAATCCGGGTGCCACCCTTTCCTTTGTTTCCCCCTTTGTTGCTAAAAAGTTCCATATTGAGTCGGAGTTCTTACGTGGGTCATATGAAGTATCTATTCCTATTGGTGCATCCATCGTTTCTAGGAGGGTGTATAGGAAATTTCTGTTTTGCATATTACATAAAATCCTAACTTGTGATCTTGTTTAATTAGACATGGTTATTTTGATGTTACTCTTGGGATGGAGTAGTTGCATGCATACTATGCTTCTATTGATTGTAGAACCCGTAGGGTCATGTTTCAATTTCCTACTGACCCCTCCTTGAGTGGGAAAGTCATGATGTGGTAGTGAGGGGTAGGTTCATCTCATGCATTAAAGCCCATAGGTTGACTTCAAAGGGGTGTTTGTATTATCTTGTGAGAGTCAAAGATGTGGAGTCTAAAATGGCTTCCATTGAGTTGGTTGCTATGTGAATGAGTTTCTTGATGTATTTCCAAATGACCTTCCCGGTGTCCCTCCCAAAAGGGAGATAAGTTTTTGTATAGATGTCCTTCCCGACACCCAACCTATCTTTGTTCCCCCTTACTGTATGGCCCTGACGGAATTGAAGGAGCTAAAGGAGCAATTGAAGGATTTGTTGGAGAAGGGGTTTTTTAGACCTAGACAATCCCCTTGGGGTGCACTGGTATTGTTTTTAAAGAAGAAAGATGGGTTACTTACAATGTACACCGACTACCGGCAACTCAATAAGGTCATTATAAAGAATAGATATCCTCTTCGAAAGATTGATGACTTGTTTGACCAATTGCGAGGGGCTAGCTTTTTCTCTAAGATTGATCTTCGGTTCAGATACCATCAAGTGAGGGTGAGGGAGTGTGATATTCCCACGATGGCCTTCTGGACTAGATATGGGCATTTTGAATTTGTGGTGATGTCCTTTGGATTGACTAATGCACCGGCCATTTTCATGGACCTAATGAGTAGAGTCTTCAAGCCCTACCTTGATTCCTTTGTGGTGGTCTTCATTGATGATATTTTGATCTATTCTCATAGTAGGAAAGAGCATATGGTTCATTTTAGGGTTGTTTTACAAATGCTAAGGGAGGAGAGATTGTATGCTAAATATGATAAGTGTGAATTTTGGTTAAAGGTGGTTGCATTATTGGGTCATGTGGTGTTAGGGGATGGCATAAAAGTGGATCCTAAGAAAATTGATATGATTAGGAATTGGACTAGCCCATTGACCCCATCGGATATTAGGAGTTTCTGGGGCCTCGCGAGTTACTATAGAAGGTTTGTGAATGGGTTCTCCTCCATTGCTTCTCCTATGAAAAAATTGACTCAAAAGAAGGTGAAATTTGTGTGGACTAATGAATGTGAGAAAAGCTTCCAAACACTGAAAGATAAACTTGTGTCTGCTCCTATATTGTCTCTAGTGGATGGGCTTGAGGGTTTTGTTGTGTATTGCTATGCATCTAATGTAGGTTTAGGTTGTTTCCTAATGCAAGATGGTAAGGTCATAGCCTATGCTTCTAGGCAACTCAAGGTGCATGAAAAGAACTACCCTACCCATGATCTTGAATTAGCCGCAGTGGTGTTTGCATTAAAGATTTGGCGACATTATTTATATGGGGTGCATGTTCATGTCTTCACCGATCATAAGAGCCATCGATATGTCTTCACTCAAAAAGATATTAACTTGAGACAAAGAAGGTGGCTAGAACTCTTTAAGGACAACGACATTAGTGTGCATTATCATCCATGTAAGGCTAATGTTGTGGAGGATGCTTTGAGTTGGGTGTCAATGGGTAGCCTAGCTCATGTGGATGGTGGTGATAGGGAGATGGCTAGGGAGGTGCATAGGTTGGCTAGATTGGGGGTGAGGTTGGATGATGTGGATGATGGTGTTGTTGTTGTTAATCTTCCTTGATTGATGAGGTGATAGCTAAACAACATCTAGACTCCTCCTTGCTTGAGTTGAAGGCCTTGGAGAGAGAGGGCAAGATAGAGGTTTTCTCCCAAGAGGGAGATGCGGCCCTTAGACACCAAGGTAGGTTGTGTGTGCCATGTGTTAATGGTTTTAGGGAGAGAATTCTTGATGAAGACCATAATTCCTCTTATTCTATCCTCTTCGGCTTCACCAAAATGCATAGAGACATGAGGGAAGTGTATTGGTGGGGAGGCATGAAGAGAGATATTGCCAAATTTGTTTCCAGTTGCCATAGTTTTCAACAAGTCAAAGCCGAACACCAAAGGCCGGGTGGCCTAACCCAAATATAGAGATTCCTACTTGGAAATGGGAGATGATTAACATGGACTTTGTGGTTAGTTGCCCAAGACTAGGAAAGTGTTTGAATCCATATGGGTGGTGGTTGATAAGATGACGAAATTGGCTCACTTTCAACCGGTCAAGACTTCATATGGGGCTGAGGAGTATGCTAGGTTGTACATCCATGAGTAAGTGAGGTTGGATGGGGTTCCCTTATCTATTATATCGGATCGTGGCTCATAATTTACTTCACACTTTTGGGGATCTTTTCAAAGGGGTCTTGGAACCAAAGTTCACTTTAGTACGACCTTTCACCCTCAAAAAGATGACCAAGCTGAAAGGACAATTCAAATACTTGAAGATATGCTTAGGGCTTGTGTCTTGGATCTTAAAGGTAGTTTGGATGACCATCTTCCATTGATTGAGTTTGCCTACAACAATAGCTACTACTTTAGCATCGGTATGGCTCCTTTTAAGGCTCTTTATTAGAGTTGTTATAGATCACCATTGGGTTGGTTTGAGGTTGGAGAGGTGGCTTTGTTGGGGTTGGATCTGGTTATGGATAATCTTGAGAAGATTAAGATGATTACGGAAATATTTAGGGTATAACAAAGTCATCAAAAATCCTATGCATATGTACGGAGAGGAGACCTAGAATTCCAAGTGGGTGATTGCGTCTATTCGAAGGTTTCTCCAATGAAAGGTGTGGTCCGATTTGGCAAATAGGGGAAGTTTATTCCAATGTGTGTTGGTCCTTATGAGGTGATAAAGAGGGTTGTCAAGGTAGCTTATGAGTTGAAGTTGCCTAGTGAAATTAATTTGGTACATCTGGTATTCCATGTCTCTATGTTGAGAAAAATGTGTTAGTGATCCTAATGCCATTGTGCCTCTTGATGTTGTGGGTGTTGTTGAGGACAACTTAACTTATGAGGAGGTCTCGGTTTAGATCTTTGATAGGCAAGTAAAGATATTAAGAAAAAAGGAGATAGCATCCGTTAAGGTCCTTTGGAAGATCCAACAAGTAGAAAGTGCTACTTGGGAGGACGAAGTGGACATGCAAAAGTGGTACCCTTATCTCTTCCACTCTACTCGAGCCTAAGTTACTACCCCTAAGTTCCATATGTGACTTCAAGCCTTACATTTCATCCCCTAAGTCATTCATATGCATTTATGTTTAAGTTGGTAAACTTATGATGATTTTACACTTATGTTGAGAATTTGGAAATGGTGTTTCACTTGTTATGTTGCGTTCTTGTTGGGGCTGATTTGTTCATGATCACTCTCGTCTTGTACATCTCTTCTATATTCGGGGATAGATATTCCCTAGGTGGAGATATTAAAACGACCCAAAAAAGTGCCTAGAAATGTGCCTCGAAATGCCCAAAATTTTGATTTCTTTATATCTAAAAATCCGTTTGGTTTTTCTAAAATCTGACTTAATACTTTTGTTCCGGGGTCCAAATTAGGATGAAAAGGGTCTAACCTAAATTTTAAAGAAAAGAAATCGATTTACTAAATTGCACATGGTGCAATTTCTAGAGAGCTTTCCGCATCGCGGAGCAGAGTAATTGGAGTTTTCGCATTGCCTCCGCGACGCGGATATGTGTACTTGGGCGCTGTTTTGTTTAGCCTGCTCAATATTTTTTTCTCAATGTTGGGCCAAAATTTCCCAAGCGTATTTTAACTTATACTTAGAATTATTTTACTCTTATATCACTCTAAACATTTCACAAAACCCATTCCCACACTTAGTCTTATTTTACTCTCAAAAACCAAGTATCAAAACCCTCACCCGGATTGAATGATTCTCTTCAAGCTTCAAGTCTCCATTGTCAAGCTTCACCAAGAAATTCTCAAAAGCTAAGGTATGTGGTGTTGAACCATTGGGTCCTTTCACCCATGGTGCCTAAACCCTCTTTTACTTAACAATGCATGATTTAAAGTTGATTTTACATGTGGGTCTTCTATATTGAGAAATTTACTGCACAGTGATTTTAGCAAATGAAAGTATGGTTCTTTTAGCATGTTTCGAGGTTCAAATCTTGGATCAAATATTGGATTTGATGAGGGGTTAATGTCTTGGGGGTGTTGCAAGGTGTTGATTAAAGGTTTTACCACTGATTTTCTTGCATGATTTTATCTATAAATTGCATGCTCTTTTATCCCCATTACACACCCCCAAGGTGTTTCATGATGTACGATTATGGTTTCTTGAGAAATTGAAGGTCCAAAGCATGAGATATGATATGAATGATGTTATGATGAATATATGAAGATGAAATTATGATGAAATGAGCTTATGAACATGATTATTCCTATATGAGATAATGTTAGAGCTTATGATGAATCCTCTATAAAGTGTTACATAGACCATGCCCAACCCGGGGGAAAGGAGCCGGGTAACCGGATAGGGGTTTATGCTCATTCACTAGGATGATGGGTGCGATCATCACCAACCGGATGGGGGTTTATACTCATTCATCAGGGTGATGGGTACGATCATCACAACCCAAATGAGGGGTTTATTTCTCATTTACTAGGGTGATGGGTGCGATCATCACCAACCTATCGAGGGGTTTGTACCTTGGAAAGCTTGCTTGGTCTTATCTACACATATGATATTCTATACGAGCATGATTTACTTGGCATGTTTTACTTATGCATTGATCATACATGCCATATTGCTAGACTATGTCTTTTCCCTATTATCTTGATTTTTGGATAGTGATACCTATCTATTGTTGCATTACATCACACATACTTAATACATTCAAACATACTAACGTATACTCTTGCCTACATGATATCACCATGTAGGAACCGGTGCCCAAATTGATCATGCTTCTCCTCCTCTATGTTGTTAGACGGTTCTACTCCAAGCTTGTGGTGAGTCATCCATTTCGGGGACTTTGGTTATGTCTTTTCCCTACTATCTATGTATTGAGACACTACCTTATGTTATATTTGACTATGAGGGTGAGCCTGGTGACCATGTCTTGGCCCCTGCTCTTTCTATGTTTTAGAGGTGTATGTTGGACAAGGTGTGTACTATGTATGAGCTTAACTCTTGGCTTTTGACTTCGATGTTTATGCAAGTTTCCCTTAGTTACCTTGCCCTTACTTTAATTAAGTATGACTTTTTTATGCTTCGCAGCCAAGGATGTGTGACGATATGCTAAGAGGCTTCTTTGGGGTCCCTTCGGGTTACCCATTAGTCGTGTCACGTTTAGGTCCTAGGCTTGGGTTGTGACATTATGTATCTACAACTTGGCATAATCTTCAGCACGATAAGTAGTTTTGACTAGTATGAAGTGAGCCAACTTTGTCATTCTATCCACAACAACCCAAATAGAGTCAAAATGTTTCATAGTCTTAGGCAACCCAACCACAAAATCCATGTTGATCCCCTCCCACTTCCAAGTAGGAATCACTATATCTTGGGCTAGGCCACCCGACCTTTTATATTCATCTTTCACTTGTTGGAAATTGAGACATCCGTACATAAACTTGGGAATGTCCCTTTTCATACCGCCCCACCAAAATACCTCCCTCAAATATCTATACATCTCCGTGGAACTGAGGTGAATGAAATAGGATGAATTATGGGCCTCCTTCAAGATCAATTCTCTCAAGTCATCCACATTTGGCACACGCAATCTACCTTGGTACCTAAGGACACCATCTCGCCCTTTGGAGAAAACCTCCACTTTCCGATCTCTCACCAAGGCCTTCAACTCTAACAAGGTGGGGTCAAGATCTTATTTTTCTTTTACCTCCTCAATCAATGAAGACATAGAACCATCAACAACCACTACACCACCATTTTCCACTTCATCCAACCTAACCCGCAATCTAGCCAACAGGTGAACCTCTCTAGCCACCTCTTTGCCACCATCATCAATATAAGCTACTACCCACAGACACCGTACTTAGAGCATCGGCCACAACATTAGCTTTTTAGGGGTAATAATGCACACTCATATCATTATATTTAAGGGGCTCTTACCACCTTCTTTGTCTCAAGTTAAGATCTTATTGCGTGAACAAATATTGCAGACTCTTATGGTCGATAAACACATCAACATGAACCCCAAATAAGTAATAATGCCAAATTTTCAAAGCAAATACTATGGCCGCCAATTCAAGATAATGGGTGGGATAATTCTTCTCATGTACCTTAAGTTGTCTAGAGACATATGCTATCACCTCACAAGTTTGCATCAAAACACACCGCAAAAAAGTTATTGAGGCATCACAATATACAACAAATCCTTCCAACCCTTCCGGTAGGGACAAGATTAGAGCTCAAGCAAGCTTATCTTTCAAGGTTTGGAAACGCTTCTCATATTCATCCGTTCACACAAATTTCTCCTTCTTTTGTGTCAATTTAGTCATAGGAGAAGTAATAGAAGAGAAACCATTCACTAACCTTTGGTAATGACCCGCCAATACCAAGAAACTTCTAATATCCAATGGAGTCAAAGGTCTAGGTCAATTTCTAATCACCTCCGCCTCCTTAGAATCTACCTTAAAGCAACCTCTTTCAGCCAAAACCAACATTTTTCATATTTAGCATACAACTTCTCCTCCCTTTGCACTTACAACATCACCATCAAGTGATTCACATGTTCCTCCTCACTATTGGAATAAATCAAGATATCATCAATTAAAACCACCACAAAGAAGTCAAGGTAGAGTTTAAAGACCCTATTCATGAGATCCATAACTATAGTTGGTGCATTTGTTAACCCAACGGACATAACCACAAACTCAAAGTGCCCATACCTAGTCTAGAAAGACGTCTTGGGAATGTCACACTCCCACACTTTCACTTGATGATACTTGGACCAAAGATCAATCTTAGAAAAGCGCTTAGCCCCTTGAAGATGGTAAAAAAGGTTGTCAATCCTTGGTAAAGGGTACTTATTCTTTATGGTGACTCTATTAAGCAGCCAGTAATCAATGCACATTCTAAGAGAACAATCCTTTTTCTTAACAAGTAACACCGGTGCACCCCAAGGTGACTTACAAGGTCTTATAAAACCCTTCTCCAACCAATCCCTCAGTTGCTCGTTCAACTTTGTTGGGGCCATATGCTAAAGGGGAATAGAAGTGGGTTGAATGTCGGGAAGGAGGTCTACACCAAACTCTATTTCTCTTTCTGGAGGAACACTGGGAAGCTCATTGGGAAAAACATCAAGAAACTTATTAACCACCGGAACCAACTCAATATAAAAAACTTTGGACTCAACATTCCTAATGCTCACAAGATGATAGAGAAAACCGTTAGAAATCAACCTCTGGGCATTAAGGCAAGAAATAAATCTACCCTTGACTACCACATCACAACTTTCCTACTCAAGGATGAGATCATTGGGGAATTGGAATTTAAACCTACGGGTTCTACAATGAATAGAACCATAATATCCATGCAACCAATCCAGCCTAAAAATGATATCAAAATCCACCATATGTAACTCAAATAATTCACAAGGCAAGATTTTATGCAAAATGAACACGGACAATTTCTATAGATTCTTCTAGCAACAATGGACTCACCAATGGGGGTAGGCACTTCATAAGGTTCTCATAATAATTCAGGACTAACATGAAGCTTTTTTGCAACAAAAAGGGTAATAAAAAGAAGAATGGCACCCGGATCTATCAATGCATACACATCAAAATCAAAAACCTTTAACATACTTGTGAAACATTACTCCGAGTCTAATGACCCATAGAGGGGAATAGTTGAGAATGTTGTTGGTCATCCTCGTGATTCCTAGAAACCCATGAACTACGTCTCGACTTAAGACCCTTTGTACCACACTTGAAACATGCACTTGAACCGGCCAAACAAACTCCTAGATGGTTTTCTCCGTGCTTGTAGCACAGAGGAGAAGCTTATACACCAACACCCTTGCCTTTTATTTGTGCATATCGACAACTAGGAATCTTATGGCCCATCTTTCCACACAAAAAACCATGCACCTCTGTTCCTCCAACTTGTGCCACTATGGTTTCTCCCATACGTTGGGCACCTAGGGTGAGTCATCCCATCATCGCCACTTTCAACTTGGACCCTTCTTGTCCCTTCCCTTGAGGCCACCAGGCAATTCCTTATCTTATGTCCAACACCGCCACACTTGAAACAATCTACAGTTCCCACCAAACACTTTCCTTGATGTTTCTTACCACACCCTTAACAAGTTTCAAAAAGAGGTCCATTTCATTAGGCACATGGGGACCAGTAGTTTAACATTGAATGAAGCACCCTCAACTCTGGATCTCTTGGCTTTTTTCTCCCCCTATCTTATCATTTGAGTTCTCAGGGGTGCCCACTGATTGGTAGAATTGGGCGGTCATAGCTTTAATGCCAATATCCATAGAGCATTGCAGAACTCTCCATTGGAAATGTCAACGTTTTGAATAGCTTGAGACATATTCTGAAACGTAATGGTTAGGGATCAGTAATAAGTCTTACGACATTTAGCTTTACCGCACAACACAGATCATGAAGAAGTGAAACATTTTCTGAAACGCCTCATGGCCTCTTACTCGTAGTTGTGGTGCGCTTAATAACCATGAATAAGACTCTAATCAATGTTGTGTGCTGGATTCCAAGGACCATTAACAACCTAGTGCTCTGATACCAAGATTGTCATGAATTAAGCCTAGGGCCTAGACGTGACACAGTGAATGGGAACCCGAAGGGATACAAACAAGCCTCTTAGCATATCAATCACACATCCTTGATCATAGAGATAAAGTAAAAAACAATAAAAGATAATAAAAAAAAGGTAAAAGCAGAACTAAGGGAAGTCTTTGATATCATAAAAGCATAAAGATTCATGCTTATAGCAGAAATACATCATAATATTTCCAACAACACCTCTAAACTTAGGATAAAGCAGGGGCCAATACACTTTCCCCGCTCACCCTCAGAATGTCAAATGTTCAATGTAAATAAGTCTTGGGAATAGCAAGAGAAAGTAGATAGTGTCCTCGAACTTGAGGACTCACTAAAACTTGTCTTTCTAAAATCTCACTAGCCACGTGGAGGAGGATCAAGATGAGTTCCGGTCCCTACGTGGTGATATCATGTAGGCATAAAGTATGCGTTAGTATGTTTGAATATACTAAGTATGTAGGATGCAATGCAACAAGACATAAGCTAATATAGTGAAAATGCATAGTAATAGGTAATAGATAAGCATAACCTAAATATCGCATGCATGACCAATGCTTGGAGTAAAATGCGTTTATAAATGTTTCAACTATTATAGATCATAGTAAATATGTGGAAAGAGATCTCAATCAACAAAGAATAAGACCAATCAAGCTATAACTTGGAATTCTGATGATTACCCCTCATCAGTAAAGAGGTGGTCTACTTGTCAAGTTAAACCATACTTCACCTTACAGGAGCCTGTCCCATTGCGGAGAAATAACCCCTTTACAGGAACCTATCCCATTTTGGAAAGGATTTCATAAGAAACTTTGCCTTACGGTAGCTTGTCCTATTTCAGGTAGAATTTTATGAAACAATGCACTAAATGTATCCACTATAAAGCAAGGGTAAAGTATATTCCCATGTTAGCACATAGTTTGAGGAAAAAGAGCAAACCCTACATCAATCAGTGCTACGCCTAATCCCAAAGAATAATTGAAATAATCACACTTTAGCAAGTTATAAGAGACATGTAAACATGACATGAGTAGCTCTAAAATATTTTTGATCTCTAGTGGTGAGCCTAACTTTAAAACATGAGAATAGATCATCATCAAACATTACCCTTGCCTTAACATCAAAGGCTAATAAGAGGTGAAATCTTTGAAAAAGGGCTGAATCCGGCATTACAACATCATAGACATTTTTATGAATTCAATAAATCTTTGAAAGCCCAAAATCATCATAAAATCACTTGACTCATAAATCATGAAATAGATCCTCAATAACTTTAATAATCCTTGAGAAGGCATTTTATCAAACGAATGCTAGTCCAAAATCATGCAATTCAAGATAAAATAACATGAGAAAACTCAATGTAAATCAACCCACAAACATATAGTAAACCCTCATGTTACATACCTTAAAATCCATCATCAAATCTTATAATAGATCATAGTTTCACAACTCAAATCATGCATAGTCTGAATAGACAAAAACCCACTCATAGTATGAACTTTAAATAAATAGTCATGTATAATAGGTCAACATTTCATAAAACTCCAACATATTTCATGCTTATAACATGAAAAAAGATACACATAGATAATACAACTTGAAAATATGTAATTTTCATAAAAAATGGAGATTAGCCTCTATGGGTGAAAGTACACAATGGGTGAAACCCAAATACCTTAAACATGGGTTTTCTTGATATAGACTTGAAGGAGAGTTGAAGCTTGAATAGGGTTCTTGAGATCCAGAATAATATTTGGGACACTAGAATTTGAATGAAATATTTTGTTATGTCTTGGAAAGGGTTTTGAGAGTGTCTTGAATGATATAGAGTTGAAAAATGGTTAAGTATAGGTGTTTTTACAAATAAATGAGCATGGGGCAAAGACTCCAATGCCTTAGGCTGAAACAAGAAACATTAAGGAAGTGATAACACTGCTTTGTGACAGGTGCATGTCACGGAGCCAATGCGGATGCTCAATGTTTTGTGAAAACTTGGAGAAAATCATTGTTTACTACGAATCTTCTAAAATTGAGGTTTTACCCATTTCCCATTCAATTTTGCCCCCAATCAAGAATATGAAGTTGGATTTTTGACATCACACATGGATATTGAGATATATGAAAATTACGATTATGGGCATTTCGGAAGAACCTTTTTGGGGCATTTTTTTTTGGGCGTTTCAGATTAGCATGAATTCAAATAACACATAACACATAGAAATAAGGGACAACTAAGTATGACATCGTCTATTGGGATAGAATGGGACCTAGGCCATTCTTATATTTCCACATCATATCATAATCATATCATCACAATACCAATATCCAATAGATAGCCATAACAAAAATCTCCAAGTAGAAAGACATAGCAAATAACCGTACAAGAGTTTACATGATGTCCAGCAATGCCAAGACATGTCGCAGGCTCACCTTCAAGGTAAATAGCATAAACGGAAGAAACATAAGGTAGATGGATGGTGTCTTGTACATGGAAAATAGGACTCACCATAACAACTTTCTCAAATCCAATCTAGCTGGCAATGGTGGATAAATGTAGTCTCCAGTCCCTACATGCTTAGATCATGTAGGCAAAAGTATGTGTTAGTGGAGTGATTAGATCATGTAAGCAAAAAGTATGCGTTCATATGTTTGAATGTACTAAATATATGGGTATGCAATGGATATGAACTTATTAAACCTGGATTGAATGTTAGATTGCAAGGCCATATATATATATAAATAAATATATAGAAAAGAAGAGTAATATAGTGATATGCCATGACATCCATGATGCTTATATAAAGTGGAGATTAGACCTCAACCGACATATAAGACCAAGAAAGCTAATACTTGGAGTCCCGACGTTATCCCTACACCAGACAAGAGGTGGTCTACTTGCCAAAGGTAAACCATACTTCTCCTTACGAGCCTCCCATTTGGGAGAAATAACCTTCCTTACAGGCCTCCCATTTCAGATAGGCATTTTATCATATCATAACAAAGCTGTAACTATGCCTTACGAGCCTCCCATTTCAGTGAGGGTTACCATGTCAAATACCTATATTAGCACATAGTTCAAAAGAGAGAAAGACGACCCTTGGGTATAGTGTTGATGCCTCCAATATCATTGGTGCTAATTCATCATCCCACAAGAATACATATACTTATATATGCTTTCAAAAGGTGTGCAAGTCATTTAAAATCATTTCAATATGTACTTGGGCTTAAAAGCCAAAAATTCTTCATACATCTCCTACCGTATAAAGCCTCAAATAGAGCCATACCGGTGTTAGCATGAAAGTTTTAGTTATAAGCGAACTTGATAAGTGGTGGATGATTATCCCAATTACCTGTGAATTCTACCACATAAGCCCTCAACATATTCTCTAAAGTTTGGGTTTTCCTTTCACTAGTCAATCCCTTTGAGTAAGTAAAGCAGTACTTAACTTCACGTTAGTGCCAACTCCTCTTTGGAACGATCTCCAAAAGTGAGAAATAGCTTAGGTGCCACGATCTAAGATGATAGAACTAAGAATAACATGCAACCTCACCAATTTTTGAATATACAACCTTGCATAATCTTCGGCATTGAAGGTAGTCTTAATCGATAGGAAACGAGCCAATTTAGTCATACGATCAACAATAACCCAAATTGAATCAATTGCTTTTGGGTCACATCTTCTGCTTCCCAGTAGGAATCTCAATATCTTGAGTCAAACCACTGGGCCTTTGACGTTCTACCTTCACTTGTTGATAAGTAGAGCGTTCATATACAAATTTAGCTATGCCCTTCTTAATATCATGCCACCAATACATTTCCCTCAAATCCTAATACATCTTAATTGATCTTGGATGTACAAAATAAGGAGAGTTGTGGGTTTCACTCATAATCTCCTCTTAAGAGCATCAACATCCGAAATGCAAAATTGACCTTGGAATCGAATTACACCAACCCCTACCTTATTTTCGACAACAAACCTCTTCAACACAAGCAATGTTGGATATAATTCTTGTTTTTCCTTGACATAAACAACCATAGAAGATTCAACCCTATTCTGATAATGAAGGAAAAAATCAGTAGACTCACTCAACTCGATTCCCTAATCTTATCAAACAGTGCACATCCTTCAGCTCCCTTTTGACCTTATCTATAAGCTTGGCTACAACGTCTTCTTCGCCTGGATTGTATTTTGGGTAAGGGAGGGATGGAGATAGGGGATCTTACGACACGTTCCATGGCATGATATGAATCATGAAAAGTGAAACATTTCCTAAAACACCTTGTAGCCTCTTACCCATAAATGTAGCGCGGTTCACACCCATGTGTAAGACTCTACTTGACAAAGTATGTTGGACTCTTAGAACCATTTATAAACCTAGTTCTATGATACCATCTATGTCATGAGCCAGACCCAGGGTGTAGGAGTGACATGGCGAATAGGAACACGAAAGTGCCCAAACAAGCCTCAAAGTATCCAAATTCACATAATTGGTTCAGAAATGCATACTGAAGTAGTAAATACATAGTTCAAAAGGATGAAAAAGTAGGACCTATGCTATGGGGACATCATAGTTATAGGGATTAAAATGGATTCACATAATACAAAACACATAGAACTAAGGGGCAGGTAAGTATGACTTACTCTATGGAGTTAGAACGGGATGTAGGACTTTCCCATATTTCCACATCATATCATAAAAATATCATCACAATACCAACCAATAAATAGCATAACCAAAATCTCCAAATAGCAAGAGGTAGAAAATATCCGTACAAGATTTGACATATTGCCCAACAATGCCTCTAAGTCATAGAATAGGATGGGAACAAGACATGTCTCGAGTTTACCTTTAACGCAAATAGCATAAATAGAAGCAACATAAGGTAGATGGATGGTGGCTTGACCTTTGAATATATGAATCACCACAACAAATTTCTCAAATCTTATATAGCCACCAAACGGTGGATGAATGTAGTCTCTGGTTCGTACATTGTTAGATCATGGAGGAAAAAAGTATGTGTTAGTACATTTCAATATACTAAGTAAGCGGCATGCAAAGCATATGAAATTAATAAAGCTGCACTAAATGTTAGATGACAAGGGTGCATATATAAAAAGAAATATATTGCAAAGAAGTGTAATATAGCGATATGCCATGAAATTCATTATGCATGAAATTCCATAATGCTTATATAAAGAGGGGATAAAACCTCAACTGACATATAAGACCAAGAAAGATATTACATGGAATCCTCATGTTATCCCCTCACCGAAAAAGTGGTGCTTTGCCTGCTAAAGGTAAACCATACTTCTCCTTACGGGCCTCCCTTTTCGGAGAAGTAACCTTCTTTATGGGCCTCCAATTTTAGATAGGATTTTCAATTTTATCATATCATATCAAATTTGTAACCGCACCTTACAGGCCTCGCATTTTTGTAAGGGTTACCATGTCAAATACCTATGCTAGCACATAGTTCAACAGAGAGGAAGATGACCCTTGTGAAGAGCCCTGACGTCTCCAATGTCATCGGTGTTGCATAAGAATACATATACTTATACATGCTTTCAAAAGTGGTGCAAGTCATTTCAAATCATTTCAATGCATACTTGGGCTTAAAAGCAAAACACTCTTCATAATCATTCATACTTGGGCTCAAAACAACAAATCTTATTTCGAACCATATTTTTCATGTATAGGAATAATCCATTCAGAATATCAATATGGTGTAGACACCCAATGTTGCTCAAAGAGCCATATCACAGACATTTATGTGATCACATTCTTGTCATAACCATATATGTTAGCTTAATCTACTGAGTCATTTTCATAAGCCTATGTGGACTTAACACACCAAATCATTTTCGTCGAAATGCAATGCTTTTATGTATGCATATGCCATTAATGATATGAGAATATCAATGGGGAATAGAGATCCAATCTTAAATAAACAATTCAGTATGAAACAAAAGTAATTCCATTGGTAAAATCCACAATCAAATCACAATTTCGATTACCCATGCATGGATTAAACTATAAAGGGGCAATGCATATTCAGATCTTCATAATATCAATGCAATTCAACATATTAGGGATTAAATCACTTAAATTCAACAATAAAACATTGCTCATATCTCAATTGAATCAAATAAACAATAATCTTAAAACGCCATATTTAAAGTAAGTTCAACACCAAAAAAATCAAAGTAAATGAGTAGGGGTATTTATGGTTGAATGGTACACTGAAATGGTCCCACATACCTTAGCTAACCCAGAAGAAAGAGGAAGAAATTTGAATAAGTAGAAGACCCTTCCTTATGTTTCAAGCTAATCTCAAATGGCAAACTTGAGGGGAGTTCTTAGATAATAGAGTTTGAATAATTATAAGTGTTGAATTGAATTTGAATGAGGGAAGAAGAATATAAGTCTTTTCAGGAGTTTAGGATGGGTTAAGAAGTCATAAATGTCCCTTGGAAGTAGCCAATATTAACGGAAAGCCATTAATGAAATGAGGTTCAAAATGTTTCTACGTGTCCCATTAAGAAGCTCCACGATCCGTGTAAAAAACCACGGGTCTTTCAGAGCTCCTATGAAGATTTCCTTAGCCAAAATAGAGGGAACACAACATGGATAGGCTTTACAAAAATGGGCATACCTTATTGATCCGAACCCTGAATTAGGTGAAACCGGATGCGTTGGAAAGCTAATTAAAAGAACTTCAATTTGGTAGGTCGTATGCCACGATGTTCTTTTTGGGAAAGGAGAATATAATCATTTAAAGTTGACCATTCTACCAATTCATATGAAAAACTTCACCAAAGTCTTCGCTGATGAGATTCTGAGATAGTGATTCCAAACATAGAATCTTTTCACACCAACACCCAAATGGAGGAACATACGGCCTGCAAAGAGTCATTCAAACCATATGAGATTTATGTGGTGCGTGCCTTATTCTTATACTCCAATGTGAGGCAAACATATCGTGTCCAAGGCTAAGGGCCACCTCAAGGCTCCTCCACATGGCCCATGGTGAGTCACACATCTCGTGGAGGTGTCCATAAGGTGTCACCTTAGTTAAAAACTTTTTGAAACCAAATCTCAAGTACCATTAAGGACAAAGAAAGTCTAGATTCTTGCATCATCTCCACCTTGGGAACATTCGTCCTTTAATGTGCTAGAACAAGTCTTGAAAGGCTTAACTGGAGCATGAAAAATTCCAACACAAGACACAATGCATATTTCACCACTTGGAAATCATAAAGTCATTAAAAACTCATATCATAACATTTTCAAATCATTCAAAACATCTTTAAACTATTTTCTTGCACATGTATGCATGTCATGTCATGAAACACAAGAGTGAAAGAATAAGAACCATTTGGAATAGGAACAACCTAATACCTTAGGGTTGAGTAGATTGGAAAAGATAGGGATATCATTTCATCATATCCAACCCTTTCTCTCATGTAGCACTCTCCTCATGTTGATTTCTCCAAAGCACCTTACTCGAAGCTATATCCTTGTTGTGAAGTGGCTTCACTTGCCTATCCAAGATTTCAATCAAGATTTCCTCATAATACAAGTTTTGCTAAACCTCAACAACTCAAAAAGACACAATAGTACTAGGATCACCAATTAATTTCCTCAACATAGACACACGGAACACCAGGTGAATAAAACTTAAATCTAGAGGAAAATCCAATCTATAAGCGATATTCCTAATACGCTCAACAATCTCATAAGGTCCTACATATCGAAGACTTAACTTGCTTTTCTTACCAAAATGCATTGCACCATTCATGGGTGAGATGTTCATATACACCCAAACACCCATATCAAACCCAAGATCCCTTTTCCTAACATTTGAATAAGACTTTTGGGGAGTTTGAGCCATCTTCAACCTCTCCCGAATCAACTTCACCTTCTCCATGGCCTCCAACACCAAATTCGAGCTAATCAAAGCCATTCCTCCTACCTCATACCAATGCTAGCATGGAAGATATTGTTATAAGTGAACTAGATAAGCTGTATGTGATCATCCCAATCACCATTGAATTCTGATACACAAGTCCTCAACATGTTGTCGAATGTTTGAATTGTCCTTTTGGCTTGTCCATCAATTTGAGGATGAAATGCAGTACTTAACTTCACATTAGTGCCAAGTCCTCTTTGGTATAAATCTCCAAAAGTGAGAAGTAAATTGGGTGCCGCTATTCGATATGATAGACCTAAGCACGCCATGAAACCTCACCAACTTTTAGATATATAACCTTGCGTAGTGTCCAGCATTGAAGGCAGTCTTAACTGGTAGGAAATAAGCCGATTTTGTAATCCAATCAACAATAACCCAAATAGAATCAAATTTCTTTTAGGTCAGAGGCAAACCAACCATAAAATCCATGTTCACATCTACTACTTCTAAGTAAGAATCTCAATATCTTCAGTCAAGCCATCGAGATTTTGATGTTCCACCTTCACTTGTTGACATTTAGAGCGTTCAGATAGTGCTCTAGCTATGTCCTTCTTAATACCATGCCACCAATACATTGATGTACAAAACAAGGAGAGTTGTGGGCTTCACTCATAATTTCCCCCTTAAGTCCATCAACATTCGAAACACATAATCAACCTTGGAATCGAATTACAGCAATCCCTACCTTCTTTTCAGCAACCAACCTCTTCCACACAACCAAGGACACATCTAAGACTTGCTTTGCCTTGATATCAACAACTACAGATGAATCAGCCCTGTCTGATCATGAACAAAACCATCATTAGATTCACTCAACCCAATTCTCAATTTTTGTCAAATCTAATGTAGCCGTCAAATGGTGGATGAATGTAGTCTCTAGTCCTTTCATGGTTAGATCATAGAGGAAAAATGTATGTGTTAGTACATTTGAATTTACTATATATGCAAGCATGCAATGCATATGAACTTACTAAACAAATATTCAATGTTATATGGCAACTGTACATATATATAAAGAAATATATAGCAAAGAAGAGGAATATAATGATCACACTGAAGTACACCTCTATTTTAAGTAAAAGCGATCGTCAAAGTAATAAACCTAATCAAGGTTGTGGTTTAATCCAATAGGTAATACGGAACTTTTGCAACTTGGTTCACTAATAATTAATTTAAACATCAACTAACGTAATTCCTTAAAAAATGGGGGGGCGGGGTTGCAATGATCGATAGAAAATTAAAATAGAATAAAATTAAAAGACGAACAATAACAGAGAGCAACTTGGGGTATTGTGTTCCCTATGATTCACTAACTCAACCTCCCTAGATTTTACAATTCTCAACTACAATAGCATGTAGTACAGTAATTTAGGTTCTTGCAACCCTTTGGTCAAAGGTGAAGGTCGAATTTCACTATGGGACTTGGCTCATCTCCATAGTGTGGTCAACTAACTATTACACATAGTCCTAGTCAACCTCTCTTTGGTTGAGTTTGGTTGGTTAGACGAGAACACTTCATTGAATCCTGTTAATCATTCTCTTTTCCTTATTCATTACCACTTGGTTCAGGATTGTAACACTAGGTAAGTTCTTATGTTGGCCACCACCAGAAAACATTCAAAATAAAGAAAAATGATTTAATACATACAAATACCCATTCTATGAATTACAAATAATCCAGGTTTTGTAAGTTAGATTCTCATGGTTCCCATAACCCCAAGTTGTGGGTTTAGCTACTCACATTTAGGGCAAATAATGAAATCGTCACTTACCCAAGAAGATTGAAGAACAAGAAAACCCAATAATTATTGAGAACCATAAGATTGAATGTTGAATTTAATCCACAAGTAAATCTCTTCTCCAAAATGTAATCTCCAAAGATAAACCCTAAAAACGTTACTCTAAAATTTCGTTCTCTATGTGTCTCTGCCTATTCTCTACTAAAAAACATCAAAAACTGCTAACCCAGCATTTTCTATTTATAGTATTTACAAACAAGTCTCTAAATTAATAAGAAAAACTAGTTGGCGCCTTATACAGATAACAGTTATGACTCATAGATGGAATTAAAACTCGTAATTGGGTCTCATGTGGCTGAATTTCAGTTTTTGCTTCAACACTAGAATCCCTTACAAGACTATCTGTATTAATCATAATTGAGATACGACTCGTAAAGTGTCTCATATATCCTCTAAAATGAGCAAAACCTGCAAATTTTTCCAAAATTGTGCCAACATGCTTTTCCTCTAAAAACAAACACAAAAACACATAAAAACCATAAAAGTCACATTGAGAACACACAAAATCCTAAATTTTAGGCATTAAATGTGTTGTATTTTGACAGCACATCAACACCCTCAACTTTGTTTGTCCTCAAACGATGACTCAATCTAAGTAGATAATAAAGAAACATATAGCAATCAATCTAATAGTATATACCATGCTCAAATCCAACTCATGTACTCATATAAGCTTTTTCGAAACAAGATCATGTAGCTATTTAGCAAACCAAAGCATATTGATGCATTTGACAACACAAGTATGACAAGTAAAGGAATATATCAACAATCCACACTCATTGAACAAGTAAAATGTTGACAATGCAATGCAAATGCCCTCGTAGGAATGAAGTCCCTTTTACGCACTCAATGAAATTTCAGGATCTTACCATGGGACTGTGCAGGCACAATCACTTTCACAAATGACATTCATGCATGCTGACCAATATCGTAGGCTTGCCCTTACACTAATGACCTGAACTTTTGACTAATAGGGCTAGGATCACTTTAGGAATTTATAAGCTTGTAGCGTAGGTTCATGGGGCTTTAGTATGGCTTTTTGGACAATAAGTGACTAAAGGCCAACTTTGAACCGTGCTTTTTAAAACTTTCACCTTAGCAACACACTCATTTCCACCTTATTCACCCTTTTTTCTTCATATTTAATCGTTTTTTGGGTATTTTCTTCTCATTTTCAACTTTTGCCTCATTTTCACGCATCATTTTGCTTGTTTAACTCAATCTAAGGCATCTTTTCTGTTTCTTTCACCCAGTACATGATCTTCTTCTTTTCGTTTCTATTCCCAACTCACCACCCTATTTTGTGATTTCACTTCTACACTAGCCACTCTCAACTTAGGCTTTTACCCTTTTTTGAAGTACACAATATTCAATCCCCAAACCAGGGCCACTTTTGGTAGCCACCCTCAACTTAGGCTTTTTGGCTAAATCAAGGTTGAAAATGCTCAAGGATAGACTAGGGCTAATTTCAAGGTATTTCACGAGACAAGGTTAGGCTAATAAGGTGTTAAGAAAGAAGAGGTACATGTAAGGCTCAAATATTTTGGTCAAGGGAAGATTTCTCATTCGGTTGCTCATTGTAGGCAAAAGTGGACTAATTCAAAGTTCAAGGGCCTAAGATCCCTTCCTAATCCATATATTCTCCAGTCCAACGTAAAGTAACTGGGAAAGTTCTGAATCAACACACAATGCAAGAATATAAAAAAATCAGTTCACACACATGACATTGCATATATAGCCAACAAGAACTAAAACTCATGCTTCATGTATCAAATTTCCCTCACTTAATCATAACAAATACTGTCAAATCATTCAAAAATGCATGGTTACAATATAACTACTAAAAAGTTTTGAGGGGCACTAACTTTCAAAATATTTCGTAAAACATCAAAAATAAGGCACATGCCATAAGTTCAGCTACTATATACTACAAATATCATCTAAGATATCCTAAACATGTTGGTTTAACAAAAATTAAATATCCACGAGGAAAAAGAACACAGGCAAGAAAGCTTGGGATCACAATTTGGGGTAGTTATAGACTGAAGCTACTCAGACTTCACCCTAGTCCATAGCTACCCACACCCCATCGAAAAAATTGTACGTTGTCCTCAATATACAATATCAAAATCAAAATAAATGCAAGGGGTCAAAAACAAACTTACCTTAGTGCCTAAGAACAATCTCAGGCTGCCTCTGGTCGTCTCCCTACTGCAAGTTAGTCTGCGCAGCAGCTGCATTGGATGAGCTAATACCCATCAATCTATGATGCATCTGGGCTTTTCTCTACTCTTTTACTTCTCTTGACATCCTCAAGACTCCCCCGAGCTCATCCTCTGCCTCTTGCTCATCAACTATGAAGGTTTTCAGATACACACGCCTCTCCTAAGTGTCATCATCCTCAACAAGGGGTCACTTCTCATGGGAAGGATGTGAGTGATACTCCAAAGCAAAAAGATCAAATAGCGGCTCTAAAGGTCCTATGGAACTGTAAATGGAGCCGCTCATGAAAAAGTAATGTCAGCCCTAAGTTTTCCAATCTCATCATCAATGGTTGACAAGTCTGATGGCTAGGCCTCAACTAGCCTCTTCTGTAACCTGTCCTCAAAGACATCAATGCATACATCCACCATAGCAATATGCTCCTCAACTATACAAATGGTGAATTCCTTGCATCGCTCCTCTAACTTCGCAACTGTCTATTGGACCTATAGCCTAAGTTGTTGCATGACTGTGAAAACTTAGCCTCAATTCGTGATAACCTTTGCGCCATGGCTTGAAAGCCTATAGCGGACATGTGAACCATGCTCGGTATGGAAATCTATGATGTAGAAGCCTCTGGTGGAGGAGCAGCTATAGTGGGACCTCACTCAAAATTGACTGCCTCCAGCTACTAGGGTCTCTCCTTAGTAGTAGCAGCTAGAGTTGTAGTGGGTGCAAAGGCTCTACAACAAATGTCTCAGGCATGGAAGGAGGTTGTGTCCTCTAAAGTGCCACGGGGTTCTCATCAACCTTAATCAGGCTATGATCGAAAGTGTGTAGGGTCTCTAACAAGTGGTTATGATGATATAATATTTGTATTTTGGATGTGATCAAGAGTTGGTAGATCAATATTGGAAATGGAATCGAAGTTGACCTCTTGAACATTGACTCATGAATCTGGTCCGCAATCGTTCGGGCCTAATCAATCTCATAGCCAGCCAAGATGCTGGCTACCAGTACCGCTCGCACCAATGTTAGTGTGTTATAAGCTAATGTTGGCTGGAAGCAAGATCTAACTATCGCCCACAATAATTTGGTGGTAAAAAATAGGGAGGCCTTGACAATGGGCTCCATATGGGTGGTGACCCAAGCAGGCTCTTGACCTCACTTAGCAATGTGACTGGCCATCCATCACAACATTGATTTCCTCTGTACCATATCTTTCATGAATAGTTGATTTCTGGCCTACCCTAACTTGTGAGCAAATTTAGCTGTCGACCTTGGGGCGTGGTACTCAAGACAAAAAAGCACTCGGTGAATCATCTCCTCCGAATTATCGACCTGTCGTCCTCTAAGTAGAACCTCTCTCAATCTCGGTTGCTCAAGAGGTTTCTTCCCTTTCGGAAGGTCATGAAGAATGGTGGCTGCATAAGCTACATAAAACTCTCGAATCAAGGTTGGGGCATAGCATCCGAGCTTATCCATCAACCACCTAAGCCCATGTCGTGTCATTGTGTCCACAAGTCCTAGGATATGGCTGAATCCATTAGCAATCAATCGGGGCTCCTCGGTAATCGACCATGCAATCTTGCCTTGCCCTTTTAGCGGCAGACCCTTATTATATATGGTCTCCAAGCCCTCGACATCCCACCAATGAGTAGGATGTAGTGCTTGAGAAGCTGATGGGGCAACAGAGGACTAGGCATCTTCTCCATCCTGGTGGCCATCTTCGAAACAAGACTCCGTACTTGTAGGAGTCATCTGTGTGAACGGTCAGCACTCTCATCATCGCCTTCCTCCTCAAACTGGGAAAGACTATCACTACTGATGTGCTGTCAAAATAAAGCACATTAGATGCCCAAACCAAGGGATTTTGCAAGTTCCTAATGCCGCATTTATGCTTTTTTATGTGTTTTTGTGTTGTTCTTGCAAAAAAGTTAGGTTGGCATGATTTTGAAGGAAAGTTGCAGATTTTGCTGAATCATAGGACATACAAACACACCTATGAGTCGTAGCCCAAGCTACAGGTCGTAGGGTGTGTCGTAGAAAGAAACAGAGACCAAAACACTGAAATTTGCTAAATGTAGGTCACCCCTACGATGCCATACTATGAGTCATAAGTCTCACCACGACTTGTATAGGTGGACTTGTAGGAGGAATCAAAGAGCCAAAATGTTGGACCAAAAAACTGAAGGCCAAGACTACAAGAGGAACATAAGAGTCGTAGCTCAAGCAACCACTCGTACCTGTGGGTCGTACCAGTTTATTCCAAGATGCCAAGAGCCTGATACGATGATGATATAATGTTCACACTCCAATAATAAAGCGGTCATTGTAAGAAGTTAACCTAACCGAATGTTAGGGTCAAATCCATAGGAAATACAGGGCTTGACTACAATACTTCACTACTAATCAATTCAAGCATCAGTAACTAAAATCTCTAAATATGGGGGGGGATTGTGTGATTCAAAAAACAAAAGTAAAATTTGACTATATCAGAAAACACTCAATTATAGGCACAACTTGGGAATTGTGTTCCCTATGGTACATGGACTCAACTACACTAGGTAACAAACCACAGTTGAAGATTAGCATGCAGGATGGTAACTTAGGTTTTTCTAGACCTCTTGTGAAGGTGAAGGTCGAATTTAACCATGGTGCTTGTTTGGCAACCATGGTGTGCCAACTAACCGCTACCAATTGTCCCAGTCAACCTCCCTTTGGTCAGGTTCGGTTGATTAGATGAGAAGACATCAATCAAATCCTATCATCTACTTCCCTTTTCCTATTCATCTCCACCTTAGTTGGGATCATGATAGTAGGCGGGGTTTGGTGTTGGACACCACCAGACAAAAATCATAATGAGGGGAAATAGACAATATATGCAAAACCCCAATCATAGAAATGCAATAAACCTAGGTTAGCTCAAGTTTACTACCCATGGTTCCTACAACCCCAAGTTGTGGGTGCTTAGCTACTCATGGCTAATGCAAAACAAGCAAAAATGCATATACAGGACATAAATGAGAGTTTTACCGACTGTAATGAAAAAAGTAGGCACCACAAGTTGCAAACCTATAAGCTTGATTGATCAACAATGAGTACAGGGAAAGATTTGCAATCTCCAGTATGGGTTTTCCCAGAGAAAACAATAAATTATCTAAAATACTAATGAAGGATTCAAAAGGTGTTTCAAAAGACTTGTGCCGGTACGACCTATAGGTACAAGTCATTGCTTGAGCTACGACTCGTATGTTCCTTTCATACTCTTGGTCTTCAAGTTTTTGTCTAACATTTTGGCTCTCTTATTCCTGCTACGAGTCACCTATTTGAGTCATAGTGAAACTTACGACTTGTAGGATAGCCTCGTTGGAGTGACTTCCACTTAGCAAATTTTTTAATTTTTGGTATCTAATTCTTGCTACGACACACCCTACGACTCGTAGCTTGGGGTACTACTCGTAAGTGTGCTCGTATTTCCTAAGCCCCAGCAAACTCTGCAACTTTTCTTCAACATAATGCCAACCTAACTTTTCTATAAGAAAAACAAAAAAACACATAAAAACCATAAAAAGTCGCATTAAGAACTTACAAAATCCCTTATTTTAGGCATCAAATGTGCTTCATTTTGATAGCACATCAACACCATTAACTTAGAATTGTTGCTTCTCCTTAAGCGATGACTCAATATATGCAGACAGAAAGAAAAGCATAGCAGCTACACCAATGGCATATACCACAACTCCTTTGATTCAGGTACCCAACTACTATTCTCAAAAACGGATTGCAATGTTATTAAGAAAACAACAACATAAAGAGATACCTGGCAATCCAACTATGACAGGCTAAGTAGCATAAACCCTCCACTATCACTGGTATAGTCTTACTCTAGTCAAGTAGTGCAAATGCCCTAACTTGAAAGAAGTCCCTCATACTCACTCAAAAGCGTTTAGAACTCAGGAATGAGGAAGCATTCTCACTATCACTACTGAAATTCAATGCATACTGACTAACACCATAGTCTTACCTCTATACTCATCTTCTGGCGTGGTGATAAACTGGAGTTAGATAATTTTAGGGCTTGTAACATAGGTTCAGGGTGCTTTGGTATGATATTTTGGGCAAGTAGTGACTAAAAATATCCTTGAACCATGTCTACCAACATGTTTTACTTTCATAATCCAACCCTCTTTAATTAATCCACCCTTTTTCTCCTGTTTTGAACTTTTCTCGATTTCGTTCTTTCTCTTTTTCAGCTGTACCTCGATTTCAAACTCATTTTTGCTATTTTTTCTCAACTCGAGGCACTCTGGGTTCATACTTTTTCATTTCTTTCTTGATTTCCCAACTAACCACCATATTGTTATTACTTTACCACAGTAAGGGCCATCCTCAACTTAAGCTTTTAGCCGCAGGTGTTGTGCACAATATCTATGCCTCAAACCAGGGCCATCAACTGCAGCCACCCTTAACTTAGGACTTTAGCCTCAATCAAGGTTCTCACGGGGCCAATATTAAGGTATTTCATCAAACAAGATTAAGTGAGCACAGTGTCAAGAATGAATGAGTAATGAGAAGCTCAAAATTTTAGAACAAGGGATTCACTCACTTATTTGGTGGGTCATTTAGGCCAAATGTGGTTTCACTCAGATAACAAAGGCCTAAGATCCTTTCCATGTCCACCACATCATCAAACCAGTATTAGAGTAATAAGGAAAGTTTTGGGTCTATGCAAGATGTATGAATGCAGCAAAATAAGCTCACAACACACGTGACAATTGCATCCACAATCAAGAATAGACTCACAGGTCATGCTTTCAGTCTCAACTTAACTACACAATATCAGAACAAAATTGGCAGATGCTGAAAAATGTTTAATGCATCAATAATGACAACCTTAAAAATTTTGAGGGTACCCAATTTTTCATCAAAACTTTAAAAACACATCAAAAAATTATGTATATGCCAATAGATAACACTACTATGAATTTACACTTTATCTACACTACCTAAATATGCTGGTTCAACAGAAAAGTAAACATCCACAAGGAAAAAGAAGCACAACAAGAAAACCTTAGAATCAAAAATAGGGGAAGTTATGGTCGAGGCTAGTTAGACTTCACCTTAATCCATAACTTCCCACACCCCACAAAAATAGGATACTTTGTCCTCAAAGTAAACACAAGAATGAAAAACAAATATGATAACATAGCAATATATATATATATATATATATATATATATATATATATATATATATATACATATACTAAAAACCAAAAACTACATCCACAATATAAGTTAAAATAAGATCCAACGTAAAAATATTTAAATACATCCAAAAACGAACATAATAAAAAAGGTTGTCTAAAAAGAGAATAAAGTATCCAACATCAAAAAATAAGAACTGGGGTCAAAAGAAGTCAAACATCATGGTTCATCAAGCACCGGCCTCTGGCTGATAAGCAGGGTCTTTTGTTGCATCCTCTGGGCCCTAGCTGCACCTGAGCTACTCTATAGGGTGATCATATTATTTGTAATGGTTGATCTAATGCGCCAATGGATAATGGACCACCAAAACTTTGCCTGGAATGAGCAGTGGGCTTTCACAATTGGATCTACATTGTTTGTGACCCACGTTGGCTCGACACCCACTCACAAATTGGACTGGCAATCCACTACAGAAGCACTGTCCTGGCCCCGATGTCCTTCCCAGTCACCACTCTCCTTATTTTATCAATATGACCATCGTACTCTGTGGTAGACTAAGGTATTCGTTAACTGGGCCCAAACTCAACTCTTCAGATTATCTCCTCCAAAATATCAACCTTCTTGCCCCGAACTGTCATCACCTATAGCCTTGATTGCTCAATTGGCTTCTTATTCTTCAGCAACCCCTGGTAGAGTGTAGCAAGATACGCCAGATAGAACTCACGGACTACGTAAGGGGGATACTTGCCCAACTGCTATCTAGTCCATCGTAGTCCGTGGTCATCCAACCTAGCATCCAATTCGGGCACTTTGTCTAATCCGGAGGCGTTCAAACTAGACTCCTCATTAAACTGGTGGACTGATTTACCTTGCCCCTTTGGCTCTAACCCTTGGTTATAAATTTCTTTCATGCCCACAACACACCATCTGCGGTCAGTTGGGGGTTAGGACTGGACTTCATTCTGCTGGGTCTGAGAGGTGCTCTCCGACTCCGACTTTGAACCTAAGTGTTTGGGGGGGTCATTTGAGGTAGGTGTTATCTGACCCGTCCCCGTTACCCCTTTATTCCTCCTCTTCAGATAGGGAGGAACTGTTAACTTCCATTGGGCATTTGTTCTGCAAACGCCCGGTTCTGGGGTATATTGGCTTTGGGGTCTACCCTAACTCTATGGACTTCCAAAGAGCCCTCAGATTTCTCAGTCTCGGTGGATTCATCCATCAACCTCCATTGGAGAGCTTGAATTGCCCATTTATTTTTTGGGGGGCATTTTATTTGCAAACCAACCAAATAGCAACGTATAAGTTAAAGATGTTTGATCCATTAAAACACATAACAAAGGACAAGAAACAAAAACAAATTAGAAATAGATAGTCACTGATGCAACAACAGGTTTGCAAATACAAGGGCAGCAATGACTTGTAGGGTAACCTACTAGTTGTACAATATCCCCGTAGAACTACAAATCCAATAGAAATGCTTTCTAATCTCATATACGATGCACAATTACTACTCGTAAGGGAACCAATGAGTCGTAGTCTGAGCTCATACCTATTTTCAGAAACATTTTTCAGAACTCAGATATGCTTGTGAGACCCTTACTACGAGTCGTAGCAGGCACTACGAGTCGTATATGAGTCTCGTATGAGAAACATGAAGGAACCACATATGATTGATGCTTGCTACGAGGGACCACTACGACTTGTATAAGGCCTTACGAGTGGTAGGAGTGTCTCGTAGCTGGCTGCAGAAGGCATCTATAGTGCCTAACATTTTCGATGCAAAGCACCAACCAAATAAACAATTCAACAAACTTGGCACACAATAATAATGTCAAATACTTATCACCTAAGAAAACCCTAAATAATATTAGAAATTTAGGACCATAATCCCCAAGTATCTAATTCATTTTAATAGTATGTCAAACATACCAAAAAGAAAATACTTTCCAATCTCACATATGATATCAATAGGACATTCAATAGAAATGCTATCGTAATTCAGGTCATTTCAATCATGTGAAACAGGTTAAAGCATATGAAATACACCCACACCTCCTAAATTCCAATTTTCGACAATAATATAAACCATGAGTGGGCACAATCACACACTATATTCCATGAATAATAATTATCTCATTCGCAATCATCCACTCAAGAATTCTAGCAAGATGTTGATTCAAAACTAAACTCTTCAAAACATAAAAACCCTAGGTTGCAAATCTAGTTACAAAATTACCACATGGCATAATTATAAATGATTTCCTTAAGCATATACTCAATAAAGAATAAGCTCACCACGAAAGAGTGTCAAATTCAACCACGAAGCTTACCAATCAATTGGAAAAGTTAACCAAAGCAAGGGAAATGAAAACCACAACAAAAACCCTAGAAATAGTGCCTTTACTAGAATCTTCACCATAAAATGACATAGGTAGTTGTTGGTATGATCGGAAAGGTGCTTATGGTTTTGTCATCATTAGGGATTGGAAGAAATGGAGTTTGGGGGTTAGTTTTTATTTTGACGCCCTTTTAAATGAAACCGGGTCAGAATCATTAAAAGTGCAGATCGGGGCTACGAGACCCGACTATGAATCCTAAATTGTCCTACGACTCGTATGTCCCGGTCTCGTAGCAAACCCAACACTTGCAAAACTTCAGAATCCATACCTAGACACTACAAACCTCTTATGACTCATAGAAGACTCTACAAAACATAAGGTTGAGTTATAGTATATGTGCCAACTTTTGAAAATAACTGATTCCCTCTATGATGCATGACTACGGTTCGTAGTGAAGACTATGACTCGTAGGTCTGATTGTAGAGGCTACTCCAAGTATCATTTTTCAGATCTTCAGTTATTCAATTTTTCACCTACAAACCAAATTACAAAACACAACAATTCCCAAAATTTTACAACTACATCAATGTCTTCTAACATAAAAACAAACTTACACCTTCTACCTAAAAATCTCAACAACCAAAAACACTTAAAACAAACCAGCATTTATCCACAATGCTTGGGTTGCCTCCCAAGAAAAGCCTTGGTTAATGTCGTGTCTCGACTTTGTCATTATCCTTTATCAACTATCATTAAGGGTCCACACCTCACTCGTGCACTCATTCGGGTGTTTCATGGATTGGCGAATATGGAACTTGACTTCTGTATCATTTATCCTAAACCGCAGTTGACCTGAATCTATATCCACTAGGGCTCTCCCAATTGCCAGAAATGGACTCCCAAGATGATGGGCACCTCAAAATTAACTTCACAGTTAGGGATAACAAAATCCACCAGAAAGATGAATTTTTTAACTTTAACAAGCACATCCAAAAGGATTCCCTCTGACTTTTTAATGGTTCGATCTGCCATAAGCAACATCATTCTTGTTAGGGTAGGAGTACCAATGCTAAGGTTTTTGAATACAACAAGAGGCAGTAGATTGATGCTCGCTCCTAAGTCACACAATGCTCTTGCGAACTCAACATCACCAATGGTATAAGGGATGCTGAATGCACCGGGGTCCACCCATTTTTGCACAAGGCATTTGGTTATAATAACACTACATTATTGGAGTTCTTGTGAGAAATCTTGGCTCACAGTGTGTTTCTTGGTCACCAAGTCCTTTATGTACTTGGCATGCCCGGGCATTTTCTCCATGGCCCCTAGAAGGAGAATGTTGATGGAGAGTTTCTCCAACATTGCGAGGAAGTGATTGAATTTACGCTCCTCTTCCTTTTTCTTAAGCCTTTAAGGGAAAGGAGGAGGGGGTTTGGGAATTGATTTCAATTTATCTTGCTCCTTTGCCTCTTCTTGTTGCATCCCAATAACATTTGTATCTTCTCCCTCAACCACAACTTCACCACCAAGACCCTTCTCATCAACTTCCTCCACAAATATAGGCAAAGGGGGATCTACAATATTCTTGCCACTTCTAGTCATCAACTTCATGCAATGCCCTTCTTTCTTTGGGTTTTGAACAATATTGCTTGTTAGGGTGCCTTCTTGGCATTGGTTGAATTGTAAAGAAACCTGCCCGAATTGTTGTTCAAGTTACTTAATCACCACCGAGTGAAACTCTATTTTTTGGTTAATACTTGAAACATCCGCTTTCATTCCCTTTAAAGTATCATCTTGGTGGTCGGCTCGCTTCAACAATTTTTAAGCATTTCTTCAATCCTCGTGTTCCTTGATCCAACATCACGATTTTGAGGTGGCACATAAGGACCATTCCTGTAGCGCTCTCTTCTTCCCCACTTGGCATCTGACACTCTCTTTCTCTCATAGTATCCATCCCAATTGTGTCTATACATCCCATCACAATTGAAATTCCGACGTTGATTCCCGGACCCTTGCCTCTAATAGTCTGAACTGGACCCTTGGGGGTTGTTCTGCAAACCCACCGCTTGGATGCTTACAAAACATGCATCCTCATTAAAGAATGGATCCTCATATGTAGGATCATTCGGAGGTTGGTGAGTGACTACCTTGAAACTTGCTTGATTTTGCTTTAAAACCAAGTCCATACTTGTGCGATGTTAAGCAATTGCTCCATGATCTCTTTGTTTACCTTTGCTTGGTCATTATTGGTGTTAACCGCACAAGAAGGTTTCATCACACCTTGCTCTTGTTGACTCCATGCATCCCTTGATTGCGCCGCAAGCTTGACTATTCTCATCAAACACCCAATAGAAAATCTCAACCAAGGCATCATCAACAATCTTGTGATCAAGGACCATCCTCAAGCATTTAGTAAACCGTCCTTATGTTGTGCTATTAGAATCACCCGACAATTGTTCAAAGTTGTTGATTTGTTCCTTGAGCCTCAACTTCTTAGATCATGGGAAATACCTTCAGCGAATATTCTCTGAAGCTCAGACCAACTTGTGACAGTACCCGGGGGAAACTCTGACAACGATACAACTGCATTGCCAGTCAATGATAGTGGAAACACTCTTAAACAAACAACATCAAGAGAAAGGTTTTGTGTCCCCATGACACTCTTACAAACAAGCACCACATTTTAAAGATGATGGTGGGGATAATCCGAAGGTAGCCTTGTGAATTTTTTGAGGTTTTTGAGTATTAGAGTAATCTACTCGATACCGTGAACTTAGTATTTGCTAGTAAAGGAGGTATTCCTATAGCACCGGTAACGTCCATAGCTATAGGGTTCAATCAATATTAATTCCATCCATAAGAATTTTCAATAAAGTCCCTGAGCTATGGCCTGCTACCCTTCTGTTGTGGATTCTCCTCTCTTCCCATATCCTCATTCGTATTCATATCCTCCTCAACCTTGATATCCTCTTTCATTTGAGCCATTCATCTTGGTTGTTGGTGGATCTCCAAATTGAGTGGAGCTAAGGGATTGCCTTGGCTCCTTATGTTGGGCATACAACCCAGTACATCCTGCAAATAAAATCAAACAAGAAAAAATAATAAACAAAAGTAAAATACATGAGACTTTAGAAATCAATACTAGAACTAGCTAATAGTGAAATCAAATCAAAACCTAGCCATATTCTTCGGCAATGGCGCCAGAATTTTTGACGATCTGATGTTCATGCTCTAATAAGAAAGCAGTCGTTGTAAGCAAATAACCTAACCAATGGTCAGGGTCGAATCCACAAGGAATATTGGGCTTGACTACGAGACTTCACTACTAATCATTTCAAGCATCTATAACTAAAATCTCTAAAAGTGGATTGTGGGGTTTTGTGTGATTCAAAACACAAAAGTAAAATTACGACTATACTACTATGCAGGATAACACTCAATTTTAGGGACAACTTGGAAATTGTGTTCCCCGTGGTTCGTTGACTCGACTACCGTAGCTAACGTAACCATAATTGAGAATAGCATGCAGGATGGGTATCTTAGGTTCTTCCAGCCCTCTTGTGAAGGTGAAGGTTGAATTTCACCATGGCACTTAGTCAGCAACCATGGTGTGCCAACTAACCGCTACTAATTATCCTGGTCAAGCTCCCCTTGGTTAGGTTCGGTTGATTAGATGAGAAAACATTGATCAAATCCTATCATCTACTTCCCTTTTCCTATTCATCACTATCTTGGTTGGGATCGTGATAGTAGGCGGGGTTTGGTGTTAGCCACCACCAAACAACAATCATAATGAAGGGCAATAGATAATACTTGTAAAACCCCAATCATAGAAATGCAATAAACCTAGGTTATCTCAAGTCAACTACCCATGATTCCCACAAACCCAAGTTATGGGTACTTAGCTACACATGACTAAGGAAAAACAAGCAAAAATGCACATACAAGACATAAATGAGAGTTTTACCAAAAAAATGAAGAAAGTAGGCACCACAAGCTGTAAAACCACAAGCTTGATTGATCAACAATGAGTACAAGGCAAGATTTGCAATCTCCAAAATGTTTTTTCCAAGAGAAAATAATAAGCTAATCTAAAAAACTAAGAAAAAATCCAAAAGATGATTGTAAAATGCCTCCTGGTTGAAATGTTTTTTAAAACCCTAACTTAAACTATATATAGTATTTGCAAAAAAACCCTAGAATTTATACAGAAAAGACAGTTGGTAGCTGATAAATCTCAGAGGTACGGCTCGTAAGATGTCTTACGAGTCATAGTTAAGAGGCCACAACTTAGGGACTTCAATGAAGTCGCTTATGGATGGAATCAATATCGATTGAATCCTATGGCTATGGATGTTACCGGTGCTATAGTACTACATTCTTTACCCGCAGCTACTAAGTTCATGGTATCAAGTGGATTGCTCTAAATGCTCCAAAATCGCAGACTATTCACAACACTACCTTCAGAGGATCCACACCATCATCTTCAAAATGTGGTGTTTGTTTGTAAGAGTATCATGGTGACACAAAATTATTCTCTTGATGTTGTTGGTTTAAAGAGTGTTTCCACTATCATTGATTGGCAATGCAGTTGTATGGTTATCTGAGATTCCTCCGAGTACTATTACAAGTTGGATTGAGCTTAAGAGAGTATTCCTTGAAATATATTTTGCATGATCTAAGAAATTGAAGCTCAAGGACCAAATCAAAAACTTTGAGCAATTGTTGGGTGACTCTATTAGCACAACATAGGAGAGGTTTACTAAATGCTTGAGGATAGTCCCTGATCACAAGATTGTGATGATGCCTTGTTTGAGATTTTCTATCGGGCGCTTGATGAGAATAGTCAAGCTTGCACCGACACAATAATGGGAGGAATGTTCTTTTACAAAACTTTTGCATTGATAGCGGCAAGGATGGAGCTAGTGGTCAAAACAAATAGAGCATCGGGTCAATGAGAGTGAGGTGCGATGAAACCTTCTTGTGTGGTCAATCATAACAATAAGCAAGAAAAGGTAAACGAATAGATCATGGAGCAACTTGCTCAACTTCGCATAAGTATGGACTTGGTTTTAAAGCAAAACCAAGCAAGTGTCAAAGCAGCCACCAACCTCCAAAGGCTCCTATCTATGACGATCCATTCTTTGATGAAGATGCATGTCTTGTAAACAACCATACGGCAGGTTTCTGGAACAACCCCCAAGGGTCCAATTCAGACTATCGGAGGCAAGGGTCCGGGAATCAAGGTCGGAACTTCAACCGTGATGGGGTTATAGAGACAACTTGGGTGCATACTATGAGAGAGAGTGTGCCAGATGCCGATTGGGCAAGAAGAGAGGGCTGCAGGAGTGGTCCTTATGTTCCACCTCACAACTGTGATGACAAGTAAAGTAACTCCAGGATCGAAGAGATGTTTGAAAAGTTATTGAAGCGGTCCGACCACCAAAATGAGACTTTAAAGGGATTGAAATTGGATATTTCAAGTATTAACTAAAAAATAGAGTCTCAGATGGTGGAGATTAAGCAGCTTGTACAACAATTTGGACAAGTTTCTTCACTATTGAGCCAACATTAAAAGGGCACCTTACCAAGCAATACACTTCAAAATCCTAAAAATGAAGGGCACTGCATGGCGATCATGACCCGGAGTAGCAAGAGCATTGTCGACCCCCATATACTGGCAATTATTAATGAAGTTGATGAGAAGGGTCTTGGTGGTGAAGTTGTGGTTGAGGGAGAAGATCTGAAGGTTGTTAGGATGCAACAAGAAGAGGCAAGAAAGCATGATAAATATAAATCAATTCCCAAACCCCCTCCTCCTTTTCCTCAAAGGCTTAAGAAAAAGGAAGAGGAAGATAAATTCAAACACTTCCTCTCGATGTTGAAGTAACTCTCCATCAACATTCCCCTTCTAGAAAATGCTCGAGTATGACAAGTCCATGAATGATTTTGTGACCAAGAAATGCACTTTGAGCCAAGGCTTCTCATAAGAACTCCAACAATGTAGTGCGATCATCACTAAATGCCTCATTCAAAAGCGAGGGGACCCTGGTGCATTCACCATCCCTTGTATCATTGGTGATGTTGAGTTCACCAGAGCATTGTGTGACTTGGGAGCGACAATCAATCTAATGACTCTTGCTGTATTCAAAAAGCTTAGCATTGACACTCCCACCACCACAAGAATAAGGTTTCTTAGGGCGGATCGAACCATTAAAAAACCGGAGGGAATCCTTTTGGATGTGCTTGTTAAAGTTGATAAATTCAACTTTCTCGCGAATTTTGTGATCCTTGACCCCAGAGTTTATTTTGAGGTGTCCATCATCTTACAGATACCATTTCTGGCCACTGGGAGAGCCCTAGTGGATATAGATTCGGGATAACTGCAGTTTAGGGTTAACGATGCAGAGATCATATTCGATATTCTCCAATTCATGAAGCACCCAGATGAGTTCAAAAGTGAGGTGTGGACCCTTGATGATAGTTGATAAAGGAAGATAACAAAGTCGAGCCACGACGTTAAGCAAGCCGCTTCTTGGGAGGCAACCCAAGAATTGTTGATAATTGCTGTTTTATTTTTAGTTCTTTTTGTTGTTTAGATTCTTAGGTAGAAGGTGTGAGAATGTTTTTGTTGAAAAACATTGATGCAATTGCAACATTTTGAAAATTGTTGTGTTTTGAGACTTGGTTTGTAGGCGGAAATCAAAGTGTTGAAAAAGTTAGAGAATAGCAGTTGGAGCAACCTCTACGAGCAGGCCTGTCATAGTCATAACTATGACTCATAGTCATGCCTCATAGAGGGAATCAGTGAGCATCAGATGTTGGCACATACACTACATGCCAACCTTACAATTCATAGGGTCTCTTACAAGTCATAAGTAGGGTTCGTAGTGTCCAGGTATGATATTCTACAAGTGTTAGGATACCCTACAACTCGTAGTTGAGGTCTCGTAGCCCCGACCTATAGCTTTTTAATATCTGAATCGATTTCTTTTAAATAGGGGTCAAAATAAAATTTGACCCCGATTCTTCATTTCTTCATTTCCCAATCCCTAAAGCGGCAAAATCCCTATTGTCATCCCAATCACTTATCCGATCAACACTCTAGCCGTCCATGTCATTTTCCGGCCAACATTCTAGCAGGGACACCATTTCCTAGGGTTTCAACTTATTTTTTCATCTACAGTACATTTGTTCAATGTTTCTACCATTTGATAAGTTTCTTGGTTAATCTTAATGCACTATGTTGGTGAGTTATGCTATAAATGATGTTGTATGTGTTTAACCATGAATTTTCAAGCACATTTGATTATATTTTGGCATAAACTTAAAGACCTTGGGTAGATGTGTTTTGATGGATTTTGTGATGAATTGAACATTGTTTGAAAATCTTGAGTGGGTTGTTATGATTGTGTAAATGAACCCTTGAATGTAGTGCTTATTTGTTGCCTGAGAATTGAGAAAATTATTTTGAACTTGAATTTGGTTAGTGTGGGTGTGTTTTATATGCATTAGATTGTTGAACATGATTGAAGTTATCTGAATGGCACCTGCATCTCAGTGGAATGGTTTGGTTGATAAAAAGTGCTAGTTTGGATATGAAGGTGCTCTTGGTTTTGTTTGATGTGAGTTGGGATTACCTTTGATTCTTATGGATGCCGGTTGTTTTAGCTTTCTAATTTCATTTTGGGATTACCTATGTTTCTATTATATTGCATTGCTCATTTAAGTGTAAATTCCTAAGTTTGTGTGTCTTGTTTGAGCTTGTTGTGGGAAAGTGTTAGACACTACTAATGTCTCTTATTTTCAGCTAGGAGGCCTTCCTATGACTTGTAGGCTCCCCTACGAGTCGTAGTGGTCCCTCATAGCAGGCATCAGTTAGCTGTGGTTTCTTCATGTTTCTCATACGAGACCCACCTACGACTCATAATGCCCGTTATGACTCATAGTGAGGGTCTCGTAATCCTGCCTAAGTATTTGAAAATGTCGCTGGAAATGGGTATGAGGCCAAACTATGACTCGTAGGCTGTACTAGGAGTCCTAACTACTCGTCATATCTGAGTTCAGACTTTATTTTTTCTACAAGTATTTTTACTACGAGGCCAGTGTATGACTCGTAAGTCATCCTATGAGTCGTAACTGTACTCGTACCTATACACCTGTAATTGCATCAGACATTTTTGTCTTCTATTTTATTCTATTTCTATGTTTAAGTGTTTACATTTCTTATTATGATCAAACATTTTGATGCTCACATGGGTCGTATGGTTTTTTTTACAGATACAATGCTTACAAAGAACAAACAAGCAATCCAATCCTTTCAACGGAGATTACTTGATGAATCTTCTGAGGCCGAGAGATTTGAGGGGTCTCTAGAAATTCACAGGATCAGAATAGACCCTGCAGCCAATAGACCCTAGACTCGGGCACTTGCAGCACAGACTCCCCTGAAAATTAGCAGTTCCTCCCAGTCTGAAGAGGAGGAGTAGCAATGTAACAGGGATGAGTTAGATAGCAGCCTACCGCAGATGACCCCCTCACACTCTGAGTCAGAATCGGAGTCAGAGAGCACCTCCCAGACCCAGCAAAAAGAAGTCCAGTCTCAACCACCCATCGACTGCAGATGGTGTGTCCTAGGGATGAAGGAGATATGTTATCAGGGTTTAGAATACAAGGGATAGGATAAAATGGTGTGGCAATTTCACAAAAAATCAAGACTGAACGACTCTGGGTTAAATAAAGTGCCAGGGTTGGATGCAGAGTTAGACAGACAAGGCCTACGATGGACTACACAATAGTTGGGCAAGTATGCCCCTTTTGTAGTCTGTGAGTTCTATGAAGCATATCTTAATACACTCTATCAGGGGCTACTAACGAAAAAAAGCCAATGGAACTGCCAAGGGTTTGAGTGGTGCAAGTCTAAGGTAGGGTAGTTCCTATTTCGCAGGAGACTATTCGACGGATCTAGTTTGGACCCGATTATAGAGTGCCTTAGTCCACTGCAGAATATGATGGGTTGATTAACAAGATGAGGAGAGCGGTGACAGGGAAGGACATTAGAGTCAGAACAGAGGTTCTACGATGGATTGCGATCTAGATTTGTGAGGAGAGCTTTGAGTCGATGTGGGTTACAAACAATGTTAATCCTATAGTGAAGGCCCACCTTTCTTTCCGGGTTAAGTTTTGGTGCTCCATTATCTGTTGGCGTATTCGCCCCACTTTCACGGATAATGTGATCACTTTGGAGTGGGCTGTATTATTAGCCAGCATCTTAGCTGGTTATGAAATATACTGGGTCTGGATTATCTCAGAGAAGATCCATGAGGCAACTGTCTGGACGAACACCTCACTGCCATTTCCTATTTTGATTCATTGATTGTGCAGTGTAGCGGGTGTTCCTATTGACCCCCACCGGGACTAGCACATAGAGGTTACACGCACCATGGATCCTAGCCTGATAAAGGCTGATGAGAACCCAATGGCCTTACCACGAGCAGCTCCTCCTATTTCAGAGCCATTCCCAATAGAGCCTCTGACTCAGAGTGCAGCCACAGCTGCTACCGGCACTACTTCAGTTGCTATAGAGCCTACACCAGCGGTGGAGATTGAGTCCACACCATCCTCCAGTACTCCAGTACCAGCAGAGCTACATTATAGTTTGATTCTCTTACTTCTGTTGTTTTTTTAGGCATTATTATGCAGGGTGGCTACAATAGAGTCCAGACTTCAGTCTTTATCTGCATGAGTCACACCTTGGGTTGACCAAACTTTACTGGAATCCGAGGAGAGGATGAAGGCATTCGCTCATGATTTGGTAGATGATAGAGTTAGGGTGGTGGATATCTGAGTATATGCCTTCGAGGCAAGAGTGTAACAGAGACTTGAGGGAGCTCGGTCTGTTAACTCGAGTGCGGTGATTGAGGAGTTGGCCAACTTTAAGGTCAACGTACTAAAGATGTTAGCATTCCAAGTTGCAGTCCCAGAGGTAGAACCAACTAGTGATGAGGCATTCAATTTGCTAGCCAACCGTCCAGACGTCTGTAGGAAGAGGCTCCTTGAGCATGCTAATGATACACAGCTGGCTCTGAAGAGGCCGAGACCGAAGGAGAAGCCCATACCCGAGGAGGTGGTGTAGGAGTCGCTATTCAGGGAGATCGGACATATCACACCCCACATGGAGAGGGAACCTGAGGTATTCTGTGGAGGAGATAGAGCACCGGGAACCCACAGATGAGCAACAGATCGGTGCTTCATACACTATGATGTTTGACTTCTTTTGACCCCAGTTCTTCAATTTGTCATTATGGATATTTTAGCTTTTTTTAAGACAATATTGATCATTATGTTGTTTTTGAAGATTTTTGTTGACTGATGTTTTTTTACTTTCATTTGTGATTTTAGTTTCTAAATGTTGGTTTTAATGTTTGTGGGTGTGGGTGTGTGTATATATATATATATATATATTATGTTTGCGTATGTTTGTATTCTATGTGTTTTTACTTTGAGGATAAAGTATCCTATTTTGATTGGGTGTGGGAAGTTATGGATTAAGGTGAAGTCTGAGTAATCTCGAGTCCACAACTTACCCTATTTTTTATCCCAAGGTTTTCTTGCCGTGATTCTTTTTCCTTGTGGATGTTTACTTTTCTGTTGAACCAGCATGTTTAGGTATTGTAGATAATGTGTAAATTCATAGTAGTATTATCTGTTGGCATATACATAGTCTTTAATTGCATTTTAAAGTTTTGATGAAAAAATGGGTACCCTCAAAATTTTTGAGGTTGTGGTTGTTGATGCATTCATACATTTTTGAGTATCTGGCAATGTTTGCTCTGATATTGTGAAGGTAAGTTGAGGCTCAAAGCATCACTGTGAGTCTCTACTTGATGGTGGATGCAATGCCATGTATGTTGTGAGATTATTTTTCTGCATTCATGATCTTGTATGGACTCAAAACTTGCCTTAGTACTCTAAGATTGGTTTAGTGATGCGGTTGTTATGGAAAGGATCTTATGCCTCTATTCTTTGAGTGAGCCCACTTTTAGCCTAAAATGACCTACCAAATAAGTGAGAGAATCCTTTATTCCAAATTTTTGAGCTTATCATTTATTCATTCTTTCTTGACACCTTGCTAGCTTCACATTGTTTGATCAAATACCTTGATATTGGCCCAAGTCTATCCTTGGACATATGAACCTTAATTGAGGCTAAAAGTCTAAGTTGCGGGTGGCTACAAGTTGTGACCATGGTTTGAGGAATAAATATTGTGTATGTCACCTCAGGCTAAATTGAGGGCGGCCCTTATTGTAGTAAAGCAATGACAATGAGGTAATTAGTTGGGAAATAAAGAAAAAAATGAAAAATCATGAGTAGAGTGAAGTAAAAGAAAAGAAAAGTGCCTTCAATTGAGAAAAAGTAGCAAGAATTGAGTTCAGAAATAAGGTACAGCTGAAAATAGAAAGAAAGCACTCGAGAAAAGTACAAAGCAGGAGAATAATGGTGGATTTATTGAAAAGGGTTGGATTGTGAAAGCAAAAAGTGTTGGTACACATGGTTCAAGGATAACTTTTTATCACTACTTGTCTAAAAAGTGCCATACCAAAGCCCCCTGGAACTATGTTACAAGACCATAATTCCTAAAGTGATCCAAATCCACTTTATCACCAAGCCAGAAGATGAGTATAAAGGCAAGCTTATGGTGTTAGTCAGTATGCATAAATTTCAACTGTGAGAGTGAGAATGCTTCCTCAATTCCTGAGTTCTAAATGCTTTTTTTTGAGTGAGTATGAGAGACTTCTTTCGAATGAGGGCATTTGCACTACATGAGTAGGATATGACTATACCAGTGATTGTAGACAGTTGATGCTCCTTAGCATGTCATTGTTGGATTGCCAGGTATCTCATTATGTTCTAGTTTTGCTAAATGACTTTGAAATCCTTATTTGAAAATGGTGGTTGGGTACCCTAACTAAAGGAGTTGTTGTATATGCCATTAGTGTAGCTACTATGTATTTCTCATTGTCTGCTTAGATTGAGTCATCGCTTGAGGACAAGCAACAATTTTAAGTTGAAGGTGTTGATGTGCTGTCAAAATACAACCCATTTGATGCCCAAAACAAGGGATTTTGTGAGTTCTTAATGCTACTTTTTATTGTTTTTATGTGTATTTGTGTTGTTCTTGCAAAAAAGTTAGGTTGACATGATTTTGACGGAATGTTGCAGATTTTGCTAAATCATATGATATATGAGCTCACCTAGGAGTCGTAGCCCAAACTACGAGTTGAAGGGTGTGTTGTAGCATGAAATAGAGACCAAAATTCATAAATCTTCTAAGTTGAGGTCACCCCTATGAGGCCATCCTATGAGTTGTAAGTCTCACCACGACTCGTATATGTGGAGTCGTAGCAGGAATCAGAGAGCTAAAATGTTTGACCAAAAAACTAAAGGCCAAGACCATGAGAGCAACATACGAGTCGTAGAGCTAAAATGTTTGACTAAAAAACTAAAGGCCAAGACTATGAGAGCAACATACGAGTCGTAGCTCAAGTAACGACTCGTACCTATGGTTTGTACCATTTTAGTCCAAGATGGAAAAAGCCTGATACGAGACCCCGACTACGGCTCGTAGGTCGTTCTTGCAAGGCGTACTAGCAGCCAGCTGTCTTTTCTGTGTTATTTTTAGGGGTTATTTGTAAACACTATAAATACATTTAGTTCGGTTTTTATAGCGGGATTCCAGATTTTAGAAGACAGAACTTGCCTTTGAATATTCTCTCAAGAATATTTTAAGTTTTTAGATTAGTTTATTATACTCTCTTGAAAAACCCATTTTGGGGATTGCAAATCTTGCTTTGTGCTCATTGTTGATCAATCAAGCTTTTGGGTTTCCAACTTGTGGTACCTACACTCTTCAGCGTTTTTGGTAAAACTTTCATTTATTTCTTTTATTTGCATTTTTGCTTGTTTTGCCTTAGCCATGAATAGCTAAGCACCCACAACTTGGGGTTGTGGGAATCATAACCTAGGTTTATTGCATTTCTACGATTGGGGTTTGTATGTATTGTCTATTTCCCTTTGTTATGATTGTCGTTTGGTGGTGGCCAACACCAAACCCCTCCTACTATCACTAACCTGACCAAGGTAGTGAGGAATAGGAAAAGGGAAGTAGATGCCAGGATTCGATTAATGTGTTCTCGTCTAGTCAATAAACTTAACCAATGGGAGGTTGTCTGGGACAATTGGTAACGGTTAGTTGGCATGCCATGGTGGCCAACCAAGCACCATGGTGAAATTTGACCTTCACCTTCAAAAGAGGGATAGAAGAACCTAAGTTATTGTTCCTGCTGATTGATGGTCACACTCCAGTAAGAAAGCGGTCGCTATTAGTAATTAACCTAACAGAGGTTAGGGTCGAATCCACAGGGAATACAGGGCTTGACTATAAGGTCAAATTTCACTACTAATCATTCCTAGTATCCACAACTACAATCTATAGAGGGGGGGGGGGTAGTTGTAATTCAAAAAAGAACTTAAAATGAATAATAATTAAAATTTGGGAAAATACTCAATTTTGGGAACAACTTGGGAAGTTGTGTTCCCTATAGTTCGTTGACTCGATTACCCTAGGTAACATATCTATGATTAGTGAATCGCATGCAGGATGGTAACTTAAGTTCATCTTGCCTTCTTGTTAAGGTGAATTTCGAATTTCACCATGCCGCTTGGTCAGCTACCATTGCGTGCCAACTAACTTTTACCTATTGTCCCAGTCAACTTCCCTTTGGTCAGGTTTCATCGCTTAGACATGAACACATCATCTGAATCCTATCATCTACTTCCCTTTTGGTATTAGTCAATACCTTGGTCGGGATCGTGATAGTAGGAAGGTTTTGGTGTTGGCCACAACCAAACAACATTAATTATTAAGGGAAATAGATAACACATGCAAAACCCTAATCATAAATATGCACAAAACCTATGTCATCTCAAGTCAACAACCCATGGTTCTCACAATACTAAGTAGTGGGTGCTTAGCTACTCATGGCTAAGATAAAACACACAAAAATGCAAATAATAAACATAGTTGAGAGTTTCACCAATAACAATAGAGGAGATGGGCACCACAACTTTCAAACTCACAAGCTTGATTGAGCAACAATGAGTACAAGGCAAGATTTGCAATTCCCAAAAATGAGTTTTCCCAAAGAAAACACTAATCAACTCTAAACCTAAGAAAAGCTTCAAAAATATATTGGAGTAATGTCTACTGTTCGAACTCTTTCAAAAACATAACTTAAAATATTTGTAGTATTTACAAAACCACCCTAGCAGAAAAGACAGCTGGCATCTGATAACTTTTGCAATTACGACTCATAGGTTGGCCTACGAGTCATAGTTGGGGTCTTGTATAATGTTTTTAGCATCTTTGACTTAACTCGTATGACCCATAGGTACGAATCGTCACTTGAGCTATGACTCGTATATTGATCTGTAGTCTTGGTCTTCATTTTTTGGTCCAATATTTTGCTCTCTAATTCCATCTACAAGTCCACCTATACGAGTCGTAGTGTGTCTTACAACTCGTAGGTCGAGGCTCATAGGGGTGACCTTCACTTGGCAGATTTCTGATTTTTGATCTCTAATTCCTGCTATGACACCACCCTATGACATGTAGCATGAGCTATGACTCCTAGGAGTGCTTGTATGCCCTATGGTACAGAAAAATCTACAACTTTTCTTCAAAATCATGCCAACTTCACTTTTCTGCAGGATTAACACAAAACACATCAAAACACTAAAAAGTAGCTTTAAGAACTCTAAAAATCCTTTATTTTAGGCATCAAAGGTGCTGTAATTTGATAGCACACCACCTGTATGCGAATTTCCAATTATAGTTACGTTACCTAGGGTAATTGATTCAACGAACCCTGGTGAGCGCAATTCGCAAGTTGTCCCTAAAATTGGGTATTTGCTCGCATCATAGGTTAGTGTCTATTTTACTTTTTTATTTAATCAACCCCACCCCCATTTAGAGATTTTAGTTATTTATTCCTCAAATGATCAGTAGTGTATTCCTGTAGAAAAATCCCATATTCCCTGTGGATTCGACCCTAACTTTCGGTTAGGTTAATTGCTGACAGCGATCGCTTTCTTATTGGAGTACGAACATCATCAACCATGAGCTTATGTTTGCCCAGCTCTAGCAGCAGCTCTCGTTTGTGGTCAAGGTGTTGTTGGATCAGGTTGGGTGTTATAATCATCCATTGATCCACTCAACTGGGTCTGCTCACTACCGGAATGCTTCTCGTCTACAGGGTCACCAAGGAGTTGTAACCTAAATGCCTCAATCTATGAGAATTTTGCTTTTGGTGGCATGGTACTGTTACAGCCCAAGCCTAGGGCCTATACGTCACCAGCAAATGGGGAACCCGAAGGAACTCCAAAGAAGCCTCATAGCATATTATTACACATCCTTGGTCGCGGAAGCAATATAAAACATCATAAAAAACATGGACAAGGGGAATGGGACTAAGGGGGAAAGAGAGAGTTTAATACGTAAATAACATAGGTAAGTCAAAACTGAAACATAGTACATAAATTGTCCAACAACACCTCTATACATAGATACTTAGCGGGGGCTAAGAAAGCAACCGTAATCACACTCATAGTCAAAATAGCAATAAAGAAGAATGAGTCAATACATAACATAAGAAATATAGGCCAACGTCCCCTGAATGGAGGACTCACCAATAAGCTTGAGTGAAAACATACTAGCCATGACGGTTAGAAGACATGCATTGGACTCAAAACATAGTAATCGTAACATCATTCAACTTAGAAGACATGCATTGGACTAAAAATTCCGCAAGAAAACCTAATTGGACATTTTATCAAAGACTTGGCGAGTGTGTAATGGGGGTAAAAGACCATGCGATTTAGAGATGAAATCATACAAAATAATCCATTGTAAAACTATCAATCAACACATTGCAACACCCTCAAGACATACACATCAAAACCCCTCATCAAATCTAATATTAGATCAAAAATTTAGAGCTCAAAACACCTAAAATAACCATACTTTCATGAACTAAAATCATTGTGCAGTAAATTTCTCAATATACAAGACCCACATGTAAAATCAACTTTAAATCAAGCAATATTAGTAAAAAGGAGGCTTAGGCACCATGGGTGGAAGGACCCAATGGTTCAACACCACATACCTTAGCTTTGGAGAACCCTTGAAAGAGATTGAAGATGGAGACTTCAAGCTTGAATGAAATCCTTGAAAAAATCCTTAAGATTGGTCTTGGGTTTTATGACTTTAATTTAGGGTGAAATATGAGTGTAAGTGTTTGAGAGGATATTGGGTAATATTAAGGATGATATGAGGGTTAAATAAGGCTAAGTATAGGTAAAAACACATATGGTAACCCTTGGGCCCAAGACTTGAAAGTCTTGGACTGAAATAAAAAAAAATAGGGCCAAAATAACAATTTTCCGTGTCAAGGAGGCGACACGGATGCTCACTGAAATGTGCATTTTCTGCACAAAAGAGTTCTACGAAAATGGGTATAAATCCTTTATCCGAACTCGGAATGAGGTGAAACCGAATGCATTGGAAATATAATTGAAAGGGCTTTAGTTTGGTAGTTCATGGGCCACTCAATTCTTTGTGTGCTGAGAGATATGCCCCTTCAAATTGACCCTCCTAAGTAGCATTTATTACGATTTTCAGATTTTGATACGGTTGCTCTAAAATTCGGGTTAGACCCATTCCCACCTCAATTTGACCGCCTGAACAAGAATATAAAGTCGGATTTTCGAAATAACTAACAAAGTTTTAGATGTATGGAAATTATGATTTCGGGTACTTCCGAGGCATATTTTCAGGCACTCTTTGGAGTCGTTTCAATATCTTTCCCTTGGGAACATTTGTCCCCGAATATCAAAGAAGCATACGATAGAAGAGTAATCATACAGATCAGCACCAACATGAATGCAACAATACTCTTTAAAACACTATTTTCAAAACCTTGACATAAGTGCAAAATCATCGTAAACTTGCCAACTTAAACATGAATGCATATGAATGACATAGGGGCTGAAACATAAGTCTTGGAATCATAGAAAGGACTTGACATGTCATCATAAGCTTGAATAGAATGAATGAAGTACAAATATTGCTCCTCCATGCCCGCACCGGCTTCCCGAGAGACATATACCAATAGACGACTCTTCTCAAAGGGCATTGAAGAACACTACATCATTATCAATCAACTTCTCCACTCATCCGTCCAACACCCCCACTAGAACCTTCCCTTAAGCCAACTTATCCTCCTTAACTCCGATAACCTCAAAGTGTTCTATGACACTAAAGTCACCAACACATCACATCGACCTAGAAGCATGAAAAATTTGACAAACCATAACCATACCATAGGCATTTCCCAAACTTATGAAACCTAATCGACCTCCTTTTACACTCTATAATGACTCACAATCCTCAACTAAATTTTCAACCTTAACTACACCTAACCAACTTGGTACCATAACCACTATCTCCCCCTTGGTAGCCAACCCCCACTCTATCATCTTCTCACCCAAAACTTCCAATCTAACCACTAATCGACCCCATTTGTCTCTCTTTGCCACCGTCAACAAACATGCTAAGCTACCTAGAACATCGACCGCAACATTAGCCTTACCGGGGAAAAATAATGCACACTCATTCATAATCCTTAAAGAATTCTAACCACCTTCTTGCCGTCCATAATGCATACCTACCATATTTAGCAAACAACCTCTCGTCCTCCAAGACTTGCAACACTACCCCCAAATGATTCACAAGCTCTAAACAAATCAGCACCTCATCACTATAGACCACTACGAACTTATCAAGGTAGGGTTTTTGAGACCCTATTCATGAAACCTAATAGACACAACCGGTGCACAAGACCACCTAACAATTCCACCAATATTAAACATGCTCATTCCTAGTTCAAAAAGGCACTTAGGGATATCACCTACCCTCCTCCACACTTGAGAGAAAAACTCGAACCCCAAATCAACCTTAGAGAAGTGACTAACCCATTGTAGTTGGCCAAATAGATCGACCATCCTTAACCATCATATTACAACCTTACGAGATTCACGCTCATTGAAAGCATGCTATGAAAGTAGTCTAACTACCCCAAAATCTCCAACCCTTCAAGCTAGGCCGTCATTCCACAATAATACTTATAATATGCATGCACATACATTCAAAGAGGCAATAGTCATTTTTTTTTCAAATCATTTCAATGTACAATTGAGCTTAAAAGCCAAACACCATTCATAATAATTCATACTTAGGCTCAAATGCCAAAATCATGATTTCATAGTCATAAAACTCATGCATAGGAATAGCTCATTCATATACAAACGGTGCAAGCATCAAAAATTCTTAAAGAGCGAAAATCAAAGACATATATGTGATCACAATATTGTCATAACCAACCTTTTTATCAAAATCATACCGTAAAACGAAATTGGGTTTACCCATAACATAATTTTTCAAATAATCTGTGTACATGAATGCATATGCTATGAATAAAGAGGAAATGACATTGGTAATTAAGACTACATTTAAAAATCAACATTTATAATATGAAGTTAAAGTGAAAATATAATTAATTTCATATTTAAATCCATAGTGTAATCTCTCATGCATAAATAATTCAAAAAGGAAACATGCATACTTATATCTTCATAAACCAAAGTAAATTCTCATATAACAGTTTAAATCACATTAAAATCATCAATAGAATTTTAGGAATCATAATATTCAAATCCCAAAATAAAATAAGTAAAATCCATGTAGGTTTTCTAGAAAATAATTTTGGGTCTCCTTGATTGGAAGGGATTAAGGATCAACTAACATACACATGAAATCTTACTAGCACCAAGGAATAACACAAGAAATACCAACTCTCAGACCTATCAAATCACCCTACTCAAAACATAAGTCACAACATGGCCTTACATAGGGTCAACTAAGTTATAGGAGTAACAATAGAAGAGAACCTACTCAGAATCTCTGATAATAGCCCACTAAACCCAACAAGCTCCTAATATCCGATGAAGTCAAAGGCCTAGGCTAATCTCTAATCACCTTCGTCTTACTAAGGTCCACCTTAATACCATCACTCGGCACCACACAACCAAGGAAGGCAACCTCTTACCACCAAAATTCCCATCTCTTCTACTAACAGCCAACCTTCTTCCTTAAAGTTGTAATACTACACTCAAATGATTCGCGTGCTCTACCTCATTAGGGAATGAACCATGTTACAATCAACCAAACCACCATAAACCTATTAGGATAAGGACTAGAGATCTTACTCATGAGACTTATAGGCATACCCGATGTACTAGTCAAACCAAAGGACACTACCCCAAAATTCAAAATAATGGAGAGGTCATTCAAAGCCTCACCTACCACTAACAATAATTCTATTACAAAGAAACTTAGGTTCAACACCTTCAATTCTCACAAGATGATAAATGCAACCCCTTAGAGATCAATGTACCTTAAATCAAGAATGGACCAACCTCCTTTTCTGCCATTTGACAACCTCCCACTCAAAGACGGGTTCTTTAGGGAGTCGAATTCTAACTCTATGGGTCCCACCATCCATGGTGACACAACCTGCATGCAACTATTCCATCCAAAGTACAACATCAAAATCCACCATATCAAATCCAATAAGCCACAATGAAAGACCTAGTGCAATACAACCCGGATCAACACCTATGAATTTTCTAGCAACAATATTCCTAGCCAAGAGAATACACACAAAAGATCCACACCAAACTTGGGCACACAAGAAGCCCCACCATCAACTAAAAGAATAGAGAAGAAATAGTGAAACTCGTATCCAGCAAAATCAAAACCTTCTAATTACCTTCCTTAGCCTTCCTTCTTGAATCAGCATGATCAACTAAAAGAGCAAAGAGCATTCGTTAGAGGTGAAAGCCCTATCTCGCTTCTAAAGCATGATATAGACCATGATGAAGGGTAAAAATTTCCTAAAAACATCTTATAGCCTCCTACTTATAGTTGTGGTGCACAACACAACCATGAATAAGACTCTAATCGACACGGTGTGGACTCCAAGGATCTATCAACCTAGTGCTCTAATACCATCTTTGTCACAGCCCAAGCCTAGTACCTAGACATAACCCGAAGGAATCCTAAACAAGCCTCGTAGCATATCATTACACATCTTTGATCACGGAAGCAATATAAAACACCATAAGAAACATGGACAAGGGGAAATGGGACTATGGGAGAAAGAGAGAGTTTAATACTTAAATAACATAGATGAGTCAAAGCTCAAACCTAATGCATAACTTGTCCAACAACACCTCTAAACATAGATACTTAGTGGGGGTCAAGAAAAAGCAATAGGGCTCACGCTCACAGTCAAAGTAGAATTAAAGAAGAAGGAATCAATACATAACATAAGAAATATAGGCTAACATCCCCGGAATGGAGGACTCACCAATAAACTTGAGTGAAACCGTACAAGCCACGTGGATGGAGATGCACAAGTGGGGCTCCGGTTCCTACATGGTGATATCATGTAGGCATAGAATATGTGTTTGTATGTTGGAATGTACTAAGTATGTAGGATACAATGCAAGAGATAGGCATCATAATTAAAATACATAATGATAATCAATTGGTAGCATAATACCAATATGGCATGTATAACCAACACTTGAGTAAACCATGCTTTGCAAATCATTCATCTTACATAGATCATATTATATAAGTGTGGGAAGAAATCTCAACCGACATAACATAAGACCTTTTGGAGGAGCAACCTAATGGGAGCCCATCCCTTTTCGGATTAAATGACCTTCCTTAAGGGAGCCCATCCCATTTCGAATTAAGTGACCTTCCTTACGGGAGCCTATTCCTTTTAGGATTATTTGACCTTCCTTATGGGAGCCTGTCCCTTTTTGGATTATGTGACCTTTCTTACGGGAGCTAGTCTTTTTTTGGATTATATGACCTTCCTTGTGGGAGCTCGTCCCTTTTCGGATTATGTGGCCTTCCTTACAGGAGCCCATTCCTTTTCGGATAAATCATTTCATAGGACTAACTCATCAAACCCTCACATTTATACCATCAAGAAAGAACTCCTTATTTTCCTAAGAATACAACAACATGAGGACCAAACAATTCACTTACAATACCATAGGTGCTTTACATGATTTGGACACACATATATACGTCATTTTATAATCCTATAGTAATCGTAACATCATTCAACTTATAAGAGATGCATTGGACTAAAAAATCCTCAAGAAAACCTAATTGGACATTTTTATCAAAGACTTGGCGAGTGTGTAATGGGGGTAAAAGACCATGCGATTTAGAGATGGAATCATTCAAAACAATCTATTGTAAAACTATCAATCAACACATTGCAACACCCTCAAGACATACACATCAAAACCCCTCATCAAATCCAATATTAGATCCAAAATTTAGAGATCAAAACACCTAAAATAACCATACTTTCATGAACTAAAATCATTGTGCAATAAATTTCTCAATATACAAGACCCACATGTAAAATCAACTTTAAATCAAGCAATATTAGTAAAAAGGAGGCTTAGGCACCATGGGTGGAAGGACCCAATGGTTCAACACCACATACCTTAGATTTGAAGAACCCTTGAAAGAGATTGAAGATGGAGACTTCAAGCTTGAGTGAAATCCTTGAAAAAATCCTTAAGATTGGTCTTGGGTTTTAGGACTTGAATTTAGGGTGAAATTTGAGTCTAAGTGTTTGAGAGGATATTGGGTAATATTAAGGATGATATGAGGGTTAAATAAGGCAAAGTATAGGTAAAAACACATATGGTAACCCTTGGGCCCAAGACTTGAAAGTCTTGGACTGAAATAAAAAAAAACAGGGCCAAAATAACAATGGTCCGTTGCATTTTCTGCACAACCGAGTTCCATGAAAATGGGCATAAATCCTTCATCCAAACTTGGAATAAGGTGAAACCAAGTGCACTGGAAAGCTAATCCAAAGGCATTAAGTTTGTAGGTTGTGGGCCACAATTCTTTGTGTGCTAAGAGATATGCCCCTTCAATGTTGACCCTCCTAAATAGCATTTATAGTGATTTTTGAAATTTTGATACGGTTGCTCTAAAATTTGGGTTAGACCTATTTCCCACTCAATTTGACCCCCTAAACTGGAATATGAAGTTGGATTTTTGAAATAACAAACGAATTTTTAGAATTATGAAAATGTCGATTTCGAGTACTTCCGAGGCACATTTTCGGGCACTTTTTGGGGTCGTTTCAGGTACCTGAAGAACAAAAACCAAATAAACCACCATAAGCCCCAGCAATCAACAATTGAAAACAAGAAACATAGGAAAAAAGTACTTGGATCAATTGAAGATAGGTGATACGAGACCCATGTATGACTCATGGTAGGAACTACGAGTCATACTATGGTCCTACAAACTAGAAGTACAACACAAAAATGAACACTGGAATATTATATGAGACCAAGTGATGACTCGTAACTGGGGCTATGGTTCATAGACAGATTATGTATAGAGTTCTAGGGAGCAAAATTAACACTGGCATGAATCCATGAGACCTATCTATGGTTCGTAGAGGAATCTACGACTCGTAGATGGTCTCCTATGATGAGTCTTGAGGAATTTTAAGTTGCTGTAACTTCCCATGAGAGGGAATCACAACTCGTAGACCCATCTATGAGTTGTAAAAGACTCCCATAACCTAGAAAACAACACATACCGAAAATACCTCCCACGAAATTTGTGAACAAGGTAAATATTAACCTATCAACACTGAAGCAAGTCATGCAAGCTCTCACATTTCAAACAAATGATCCAACCCATAAGTATCACTTCAAAACTACCCCATCGAAAAAGGACATAGCAATGAATATGCAACCATTCATGTAATATTTCCCCAACTCATTCAAACGGCTACCTATATCACCACACCAAAATCACACACAAAACCCACTCAATCACACTTAACATCATTTGGTGAATAGTTCAACAAGAACAACAAGACGTTATCGACCCATGATTCCAACTACAATAAAATAACCCAAACAAAATCGTGCCTCTCTGCAATTGATATTCAAAAATCATCCATTAAAAAATTTCAACCACTCATTCAAACAAGGAACATAATGATCATGGGCAATCAGCTAAAATATCAAACGAATAGCATTTGACTTAGGTCATAAATAATTAACTAGTTCATAGCACCCCTATTGTTTCATCAACAATTCCCATTCAATAAAGAATCAAATGCCCATTACATCAACCCATTTATATTCATCCATTCATACTTTAAAAATCAAAGTAAATAAAAGAAGTTAAAACTTAATCAAGAAACTTACCATTTGTGTAGATGAAAAGTAGAGAGTAAAAGAAGATGAGCAATGTAGAAACCCTAGGTGCATTGGAATTTCGCCGGAGATTTGGTAGGGACACAAAAAAGTTGGTCAGAAATGGGATGGCGAAAAAGATTGGGATAATTGTGGTAATTAGAGTTAAATATGGGATCAAAATTATTTTGACCCGTATTTATACCTTACTGGGTTCACCTTTAAAAATTACTGAGTTGTGTCTAAGAAACCCTGACTACGAGTCATTGCTTGGTGTATGACTCACAGGTCCTGGTCTCGTAGACCACTCAACAGTTAGAAAACTTTGAAAACATACCTGGGTTCTACGAACCCCATTCACAACTTGTAGTGTTGACAACGAGTCGTAAAGTTTCCTTGTAGATAGAGTACACTTTAGACCTGCTCACTATAACTTTATACGAGATAGGTTTACAAGTCGTAAAGTGCAATACGACTCATAATCTTTGTTGTAGAGACTGTATCAGATGCAATTTCTGCAATTTTTTTCCTACACCTGTATGCTGCTCACACAATGACTTGTACCATAAATGCAACAAACCAAAGATAAAAAAATATCCATCAAAACACAAACAAACAATCAACTCAAAATTCTAAAACGGAAAATAAACATCAAACCTAAGCTAGAACATCAAAAATGTTTGGGTTGCCTCCCAAGTAGCGCCTAGTTTATTGTCGGTGCATAACTCAATCATCTTTGAGTACTTAGAATTCCTCAACAACCCAATCTTTACTTTTCAGTTAATTCAAATGCTTTATAGATTGGCAGATATCAAAAACCACTTCTTCATCATCCAACCTAAATCTGAGTTGACCTAAATCCATATCCACCAGGGCTTTCCCTATGGCCAAAAATGGTCTTCGCAAGATAATATGGACTTAAAAATGAACACCACAATCAAGAATCATAAAATCCACTGGAATATGAATTTGTCAACTTTCGCCAACACATCAAAAAGTATTCCCTACAGTTTCTTGGTTTTTCTATCTACCATTAACAACCTCATTATTGTAGGAGTAGGAGAATCCAATCCAAGTTTTTTGAACACTGCAAGAGGCATCATGTTTATACTACCACCCAAATCACATAATGCCCTTACAAATCCTACATCACCAATGGTATAAGAGATGGTAAATGCACCAGGGCCTTCGCTTTTTTGAACTAAGGATTTAGTGGTAATGGAATTACAATATTGAAGCTCGTGCAAAAGCACTTTCTTACTATACGCTTCTTCTCCACCAAATCCTTCATATATTCAGCATAACCGAGAATTTTCTCCAATGCTCCGATAAGGGGAATGTTGATAGGAAATTTCTTTAACACGGAGAGGAAATGTTTAAACTTAGGGCCGTCCTCCTTTTCTTTGACTGTTTGTGGAAAGGGAGGAGAAGGCATTGGGGCCATCTTATACCTCTTTGACTCTTTAACCACTTCACCTCTTACCGCATCTTTGTTGCCTTCTTCTCCTTCATTCGCAACATTCTCCACAACTATCTCTTTATGCACATCCTCCATACCTATCAGCATTAGAGTATCAATGGTACTCTTACCTCCCCTAGTCGTGACTTCCATACAATGCCCATCATTCTTTGAGATTTGAATCATATTGGTTGGCAATGTTCCATTTTTACGTTGATTCAATTGAGTATATACTTGTCTAAATTGTTGCTCAAGTTTCTTAAGACTATCAAATATGACTCTCTCTTTTGACTTATGCTAGAGATATCTGATTTTATTCCTTTTAATATCTCATCTTGTGTTTCTGTCTTTTTCGTCAATAAGTCAAACATCTCTTCAATCCTTGAATTGCTAGCCCCAAGATCATGATTATGGGGTGGCACACATAGACAAGTTCAAAAACTATCTCTTTTACCCCACTTGGCTTCTAGCACCCTATTCCTTTTAAAGTGACCACTATAGTTATCTCTATAAGCACCTTCACGATTGTTGTTCCGACCTTGGTTTCCGAAACCTTGATGCCAATAGTCCGAATTGCACCCTTGGGCATTTTTTCGAAAATCCACCACTTGATCACTAAGAAAACAAACATCCCTATCATAATATGCTCTTTATAAATAGGTGCTCTATTAGGTTGGTGGACTACCGTATGCACTCTTTCTTGATTTTGCTTAACCACCAAGTCCATACTTGTGAGGAGTTGAGTAAGTTGTTGCATGATCTTCTCGTTGATCTTTGCTTGCTCTGAACCAACATTCACTGCACATGAGCTCCTTATAGAAGCTCTCTCTCTTTACCCCCATTCACTATTGGTTTTGACCACTTGCACCATTCTCTTGGTGATCCTTCTGAATGGTTGATCGAAGAGCATGCACCCCATTATAGTATTGGCACAAGCTTGACTGTTTACATCGAGGGCATGATAGAAAATCTCTACCAAGGCATCGTCAATGATTTTATGGTCTAGGACGCTTGTCAAACACTTTGTAAATGTCTCCCACGTCGTATTGATTGAATCACCCAGCAATTGCTCAAAATTGTTGATTTGATCTTTAATTTGAGCTTCATTGAACTCAAGAAGTACGTTTCCATAAAAGGCCTTATGTAGATTAGCCCAACTGGTGATTGAGCTTTGTGATCGCTATATGACCTGTAAGAGATAGAGGAACCAAATGTAACCCAATAACATCCATGCAAAGATTTTGTGTCCCTATCACGCTCTTGAGAAAAAAGCTACATTTGCAGATGCCCATCCTCGGAAGGTAGACCCGTAAATAAACCACGATTTTGAAGCATTTGGAGCAATCTACTTAAAACTCTGAACCTAGTGTCGGCCGGTAATGGTGGAATCATAATAGCTCCCATAAATTCCATGGACGTGGGATTCAATCTATATTGATTCCCTCCATAAGCATTCTCATTAAAGTCCCTAACTTGTGACCTATTCTCCAATGGTGGTGTATTTTCATCCCTATCCTCAACATCATCATTCCGATTCATACCTTCATTAACTGGGATATTAGCATTCACTTGAGCCATTCTCCTTGTAACCCATTGGATCTCTAAATCAATTGGCGCCAAGGGAATGCCTTGTCTCCTTGTATTGGTCATACAACACCAAGTATACCCTGGAAATAAACTAAATAAATAATAACAAAAACAAAAGTAAAATACAAAAGAACTAAGAAATTAACACTTGATTTGTATTACTAGTGAATCCAAATCAAAAGTCTCTCCATATTCCCCAGCAATGACGCCATTTTTCTTTGATCACACTCAAGATACACCTCTTTTAGAAGTAAAAGTGATTGTCAAACTGATAAACCTAACCAAGTTTAGGGTCGAATCCAATAGGGAATACGGGAGTTGTGCAACATGGTTCACCCGTAATCACTTCAAACATCAACTAACTTAAATCTCTAAAAGAGGGAGGGGGGGTTTGCAATGATCGATAGAAAATTAAACTAGACTAACTAAAATTGGAAAACAAACAATAATGGAGAGAAACTTGGTGTATTTTGTTTCCCATGATTCACTAACTCAAATTTCCCAGATTTTACAATTCTCAACTAGAATTTTGCATGTAGGATGGTAATTTAGGTTCTTCCAACCCTTTTTGTAAAAGATGAAGGTCAAATTTCACTATGGGACTTGGCCCGTTTCCATGGTGTGCTCAACTAACCACTACCTAAAGTTCCAATCAACCTCCCTTTGGTCGAGTTCGGTTGATTAGACAAGAACACATCATCGAGTCATGTTAATCATTTTCTTTTCCTATTCATTACCACCTAGATTAGGAATGTAACACTACGCCATTTCTAATGTTGGCCACCACTAGAAAACATTCAAAATGACGAGAAATGATTTATACATACAAATACCGATTCTAAGAGTTGCAAGTAATTCGGGTTTTCTAAGATAGCTTCTCATGGTTCAACAACCCTGAGCTATAGGTTTAGCTACTTATATCTAGGGCAAATAATGAATAAATAAATAGAGAAGACATAGTTAATAACTTATCCAAGAGGATTGACGAACAAGTGTCATGACCCAAGCCTAGGGCCTCGATGTGACCAGAAAATGGGGAGCACCAAGGAACCCCAAAAAAGCCTCATAGCATATCATTACACATCTTTGGTCGTGGAAGTAATTAAAAGGACTACAAGAGATAAGCATAAACAAAGGAAATTGGGACTAAGGGTAAACTTCCATATCATAAAGATCAAGAAAAAAGAGAGTCAAGGCTCATAGAATAGATACATAACATGTCCCACAACATCTATACTACATAGATAAGAGCGGGGGTCAAGACAAGCTACCGGGCTCACCCTTGTAGTCAACATTTACATGAAAGAAAAGCAGTCTTTGTGCATAACATGAGAGAATAAGAAATGTCCCCGGAATGGAGGATCACTAACAAACTTGAGTGGAATCATACTAGCAACGTGGATGGGGGTGCTCAACTAGGGTTCCGATTCCTACATGGTGACATCATGTAGGCATAGAGTGTGTGTTAGAACGTTTGAATGTACTATGTATGTAGGATGCAATGCAACAAGAGGTAAGTAACATAATTAAAATGCATAACCATAGACATTGAGTAACGTATAACAATATGGCAAACATAGAAGATGCTTGTAGTAATCACGCTTAATATAGAACATATTACATATATAAGAAGTGACCACTATCATATTGGTGTATCATCGCATCCTACAACCCTTGGTGATTTAGGTACCAACCCTATCAATTGGTTGGTGGATAATCACACCCTACCACTCTTGGTGACCGAGGTACAAACCCCCGACGTGGTTGCCAAGGCATAAACCCCCCAACATGGTTGATGGATCGTCGCACCCTACCACCCATGGTGACCGAGGTACAAACTTCGAAATGGTTATCAAGGTACAAAACCCTTGACACAGTTACCCCGCGCACAACCCTCGAGTAGGGCATGGTCACATTTGAACACTATATAGAGAATAAAATATACATACATCCATTTCATCATCATAGAGTCATTCAACTAATAAGACATGCATTAGACCTTCAATTCCTCAAGAAACCATAACTGGACATTTTATCACATTTACAGGGTGTGTAATGCTAGTGTAAAATCATGCAATTCAAGAATAAAATCATGATAGAAAAATTAGTGTAAAACCATCAATAGATACTTGGTAACATCCTAAAGCAATATACATCCAAACCCTTCATCAACTCTCACATTCGATCTTAGATTCATAGCTCCAAACATGCTAAAGCAATCACAATTTCATAAACTCCGACATATTGTGCAGTGAAATTCATAATAAGTAAGATCATAAGTAAATCATCTTTAAATCATGCAATTTTGAGTAAAAGGAAGACTGGGCATCATGGAAGAAAGAAACTCATGAAAGAAATCCACATACCTTGGTTTTGGAGATTAACTTGATGAAGATTAGAGATGGAGACTTGATGCTTGAATGAGAACCTTGAAATCTAGATGAGGTTTGAGAGTAGAATTTAGGAGTATAATATTTTGCTAAGTGTATGAATGAGTATTGGGGAATGTTTTGAATCATATGAGGGTGAAAAATGGCTAAGTATAAGTATTTCACGTTTGGGAACACTTAGGCCAATGACTTAAAAGTCTTGGCCCGAAGTCAAATCTAGACCAAAAAAAAAAAAACAAAGAGGCACGCCCTTGGCACGTCGCGCCAGGGACGCACAAACCTCATTGGAATTTGCATTTTGTAAAATCAAAATTGCTAATTTTTTACTCTTAAATTGAGGCTAGACCCATTTTCCCCTCAATTTTACCCCCTTGATCATGAATATGAAGTCGGATTTTCGATATCATGGATGAATTTTGAGATATATGAAAATTATGATTCCAGGCACTTCCGAGGCACATTTTCATGTACTTTTTGGGTCGTTACAACAAGAAAACCCAATATGTATTGACAATTACAAGAATGAAAGTTGAATTTAATCCACAAGTGAATCTTTCTCCAAAATTTAGTCTATGAAAATAAACCCAAAAAAATAGTCAAAAATTTCATGCTCTCTATGTTTCTTTGTCTCTTCTCTACTGCAAGAACTTCAAAAACTCCTATAAATGACTTAATATTTTCTATTTATAGTATTTACAAATAATTCGCTAAATTAATACAGAAAATTTGTTCGGACCTGATACGTTACCACTCGAAACTCGGGTTGCGAGCCATAATCGGGCTTTCATGGCCATCCTCGTGCTTTTTAAACTTCACTACTAACACCTTTACGAGTCGTAGTCTGATCTACAACTGATATCAACTTCTTGTAGTTCCACATTTGAATCACTTGGTTAAAATGATCAACACTGGAAATCACTACAAGACATTCTTTTACGACTCGTAGTTGAAATCACTACAAGACATTCTTTTGTGTGGCTAAACTTCAGTTTTGCTTCAACACTGGAATCCTTCACGGTACCGCCTTATGACTCGTAAGTTGAGATACGACTCGTAGATGGTCTCGTATGTCCTCAAAAATTAGCAAAACTTGCAACTTTTCCAAAAATTGTGTCAACCTGCTTTTCCTGTAAAAAACAAACAAAAAAACACATAGAAACCATAAAAGTCGTATTGAGAACATAAAAAATCCTAAGTTGTAGGCATCAAATATGATGTATTTTACATAACTTGATATAATGATATGCCATGAAATTCTTGATGCATGAATTGCCATGATACTTATATAAAGAGAGAATTAGACCTCAACTGCCATATAAGACCAAGTAAGCTATAACTTGGAATCCTGATGTTATCCCCACATTAGTTTAGAGGTTGTCTACATACCAAAGGTAAATCATACTTCTCCTTATAGGCCTCCCATTTCGGAGATATAACCTTCTAATGTGCTGTCAAATACAATATATTTGATATCAAAACTTAGGATTTTGTGTATTCTCAATCCAATATTTATGATTTTTATTTGTTTTTGTGTATGTTTTTGCAGGAAAGCAGACTGGCATGACTTTTGGAGAAAATTGCAGACTTTTCTGTTTTTGAAGGCTTACGAGAAGATCTATTAGTTGTAGAGCAATCTACAAGTCATAGAGTGGGTTTCGTGGGGATTTCCAATGAAGAATTAACTTTTAATGTTCAGCTATACGAGACCCCCATATGACTCATATATAGGGGTTTCGTGAAGATTTCTTGAGAAGGACCAGATGATGATGATGAAGTCTTCGAGAAAGTGAAAAAGTCGTAGATCATACTATGAATCCTAAAAAAGTAGATCTATAGCAGTGAAGTATAGGATTCAAGATGCTGAACACAAGACCCCGACTATGACTCGTAAACCCAGTTTTGAGTCGTAACTGCATGTGATAGGATCTGCTCACTAGTCTTTCTCATTTTTTTGGGACTTGTTTTTAAATACTATAAATAGTATAATTAGGTTATATTTAGTAAATGATAGTATTGCAGAATAGAGTAGAGAATGTCATTAGAGTACTTTTTAGGTTTTTATACTTAGAGACTGAATATTGGGAGGAGAATACACTTGTGGGTTCATTGTACCTTTCAACCTTGCAATTCTCAATACGACATAGGTTTGCTTGTTCTTCTATCTATCTATGTAAGTGATTAATTATATTTTCTCAATTCATGATTTCTTTATCTACTTATAGCATGAGTAGCTAAAACCACAACTTGGGGTTGTGGGAACCATGAAGATCTAATCAAAGAGACCTAGATAATTTGCGATTCTTGGAATAGGTATTTACATTTATTAATCAATTCTCTTAGTATTTCATGCTTTCTAGTGGTGGCCAGTAATACAACTTGCCTAGTGTTACCTTCTTGATCCACGAGGTAATGAATAGGAAAAAAGATTGGTTAACAAGATTCGATGATCTGTTCTCATCTAATCAACTGAACTAGACCAAGGGAGGTTGACTGGGTCTATAGTTAATGGTTAGTATTGCACACTATACATATAGGCCAAGTCACATAGTGAAATTTGCCTCTCACCTTTGACCAAAGGGCTTGGTGAACTTAAATTACCATTCTACATGTTATACTCTAGTTGAGAATTGGGTTATCCGGGGATATTGAGTTGGTGAATCATGGGGAACATAATTTCCCACGTTACTTTCCATTATTGATTTGTCTCTTGTTTAAGTTAGTTTATTTTAATTTCTTGACAACCATTGCAACCCCCCTTTTGGGAATTAAGTTAGTTAATACTTGAATTATTTATTGGTGAATGAATTTTGAAAGTCTCCGTATTATTTGTGGAATTCGACCCTAAACTTGGTTAGGTTTTATATTTGAAAATGACCTCTTTATCCTCCAAAAGAGAGGTGTAACTTGGGCATGATCAAAGATTATGGCACCGTTGCCGGGGAATATGGCGAGACTTTGATTAAATTCACTAATAATTTTAATTCGAGTGTTAATTTCTTAGTTAACTTTTATTTTACTTTTGTTTTTGTTTTCGTTTTGTTTCTTTGTAGGGTATACTAGGTAGTGTATGGCCAACACAAGGAGTTAAGCCAATCCCTTAGCTCCAATTGATATAGAGATCCAACGCACTTTGAGGAGAATGGCTCAAGCAAATGCCAATATCGCGGTTAAGGAAGCTTTGAATCAGAATGTTGATGTTGATGATAGGGATGTAAACCCACCTCCTTTGGATAATGTTCCACAACCTAAGGATTTCAATGACAATGCTTATCGGTTAAATCAATATAGATTGAATCCTGTGGCTATGGATGTTACCGGGGCTATTGTGTTTCCACCACTACTGGCTGACACAAAGTTCACTGTTTCCAGTGGGTTACTCTGAATGCTCAAAAACTATGGGTTATTTGCTGGTCTACCATTAGAGGAGCCACATAGCCATTTGCATGATGATGCATTTGTGCGCAAGAGTGTGATGGTGACACAAACCATATCTATGGATGTTGTGGGGCTTCGTGTCTTTCCATTGTCTCTTATAGGCAATGTTGTGTTGTGGCTATTTGATCTCCCAAAAAGTTTGATCGCCAGTTAGGAAGATTTGCAGAAGGTCCTTTTAGAAGGGTACTTCCCGACGTTGAAGAAGCTCAAGTTAAAAGATCAAATCAACAATTTTGAGCAACTTACGGGTGATTTGATTAGTACTACATGGGAGAGGTTTACTAATTGTTTGAGAAGTGTCCCTGACCACCAGATTGTAGATGATTACTTCGTAGAGATCTTTTATTGTGCCATTGCTGAGAAAGCCAAGCTAGTGCCGACACTATTATTGGGGGCATATATTTAGATCAATCTTTTGCAACGTATGCCGACTGGATGGAACAAGTGTTCAACACTAATTGTGCATAGGGACAATGGGAGAGAGCTTTTATGAGGAGTTCATGTGTTGTTAATGTTGGTTCAGAGCAAGCCAAAATCAATGAGGAAATTATGCAAAAATTTGCTCAACTCCGCACAATCATGGATGTGGTGATTGAGTATAATTAGGAAAGAGTGGATGCGGTAGTCCACCAACCCCCACGTGCACCCATGTACGATAAGCCTTATTATGATGAGGGTGCTTGTTTTGTGAATGATTGATACGCCCAAATTTACACTCCGAAGGGAATAGTAAAGCGGTCGTTGATCAAATATAGAACTCAATAAGAGTTGAGGTCGATCCCACAAGGTATTCGTGAGAATAAATCTATTAGCATAATTTTTAAATGTAATATCTATTCCCCGAACAAAAGTACATAAAGTAAATGAGGGGTTTTGGCATTTGTAAACTAAACTACTAAAGTAACATAACAATCGAGTCTGAAGACTACTGGATTATTAATGTGAAGCTAGGATTATGTTCACCATGAAATCTCATGCGATAGTCGAATCTATGTGGTAAACTAATTCATGATCACGTATACAAGATCTAATAAGTTATGTAATGCCTAATTCACCTTTTGATCCTTCTTAGACGTATTTCATTCTTCACCTCGTGGTCTCAAAACGTATACCTACTAACCCTTGTTATTGACCCCAGAATACTCTAACCTTTCGGTCTCAGGTACTTAGACTAGGTTAATAACCCCAAATTTCTATCATAGAACTCTTTTCCTAATCACTCCACCACTTTAGGGCATAATGAATAAAGGCTTACCCTAATGCGTCGACTCATTAAGGAAGAAGTTAACGTGAAGTATACTACGATATATACACCAATCAATCCTAAGATTCACCCCATATTCGTCTATCTTACTGATTCGTCATGGTTCCCACAACATTAATTTTGGGTTTAGTGTAGCTTATTAAAGAAAGATAACCCACAATAATATAAAGATTTCATAATAAAAAACTTACTATTTAAGAATTGGTGAATCCACAGATTACAATCTTGAATAAGATAATTGAAATCTACAAAGTTCAATGAAATTTCAACAAAAATAGTGTTCTCTGTCTTCAGCCATCTAACACTAAGTAAAAACGAAATAAAAGTAATATTTATATACAAGGAAAACCTAATCCGAACTAAAATAGGAAAAAGCACATTGGCAAAGATACTGTTAAACGGCCCGTGTGATAGTAAATGCTTCGTGAACCATTCCATGTGGCCAAACTGGATCCTCAAAATGCTCTTCGTTATTTCACAGACCCACATGTCTCGACACGGTGTGTGTGAGGGTTCACGGACTATGACCTATCCTATCTCGCTCCACTTGTACAATTTTCATAATTTTCGATGGTAATAGCATTCCTCACAACACTTTGACTCGCATGACATGGCCCGTGTCAAGCCCCGCTACTCGTGTAGTACACCGTGGGACATGCCTTAGAAAATTTTTCCTTTCGCAGTTTGCCATGCCATCCCAAGCTAGCCATTGCACCAAGTGTGAGGCTAGGATGGGCCTCATGACTCATGGACTGCTACACGAGCCATGAAGGTCCACGTGAACCATCACTTGTCTTTATTTCTTCAATGATTGCCTCGGCCACTTCTACGTGCCCTCCTACAGTTAGTGTGATATCACACGAGTCGCTAAGGGTTTAGTATATGCACACTTTGTATTCTTTGTGTTCATTTCACTATCATTCATCCATTTATACATGTGTCTGTCACTTCTCTTGAAAAACTGCAAAAACACACATCAAAAAAACAACTTTGCTTGGGAACGCACAAAAATCCTTTGTTCTAAGTGTTATAAGAGTCATATTTCTATGCTCATCAACACCCTCAATTTAGAATGATTCCTTGTCCTCAAGTAATAACGAGTCAACCAAACAAAATATAAACATAAGTGCTCACTCAAAATTATGGATAACCCCACAATTTCCGACACATATGCCCTGATAACAAGCTTAAGAATGTACTGACACCCTAAACAGACCCACAAAGATCAAGGCAAACATCGTAGATGCATGTGCTCAATCCACATCCGTTCAGGAATAAAGACAACCCAGTTGGATTAGCGACCAATACAAGGATACTACCCTCACTACAAAGAAGTCTTGATCACAACATAGGAATGTAGAATAGAGACTGGAATGTAGACACTCACTCTCATAAATCACTTTCAGTGGACACACAAGAACCGGTCATAGGCTTTCCCTTATTTTTTCCACCATAACTCTTGAATGACATTTTTAGATCACATTAGGACTTTTATAGATTTTAGCTTAGGCTCGTGCTCTGGTGAGGTATATTTAGGATTAAAGGGACTAATAGGCCTTTCCTAGACACTTATTTTGACTCAGCTATTTGCATTTTCATCTCCAAGACTTATTGCCCCTATTTCTCCAACTTTCTTTAGTATGAGGAGTGATTTCCATTATCATTCACTCATTTTCATTCTTTTCTTTTTTGCTTATTTATTTTTGCTCACGGTCACAAGCCACTTTCTTTTCTTCTCTCATCAATTGATTCTTTTCCATAATCATTTTTTTGTTTTCCCTATAATAGCCATCCTCAACTTAAGCCTTTGGCTTGGGTCAAGGTTCACAATGTCTTTCTAGAGGACTAGGGCTAGTATAAGCCACCCTTAACTTAGACTTTTGACCTAGCCAAAGGTTCACAATGTCCTTGGAGATACCAGGGCCAAAATAAAGATCAATAGATAGATAACGGAAATGAATTTGGTGATAACAAAGAAAAGGCCTATTTAGGCTTATCTTTTGGTTCTAGAGGGACAAATTCATTTAGTTGGTGAATTTTAGACTAAGTGACAAGTCAACAACAACGGCCTAAGATCACATCCTAATCTAGCCATTCAATTATTTTAGTAAGACTAACAAGGAAAGTTCTATGTCACAGGTGCATCGACTAAATTATACAAACAAGCTCACACACACATGGCACATCTTTTATACTAGTTAGCACTAAACCAACATAGACATGCTTCAGTAATCAAAATTCCAACCATACATACACTATGCTAACCTGAAATCATGCAAGTTAGTTAGGATGGGATGCAACACATCTAACCTTTTACGCCTTGTTACTTTGGGGCATTTTTCACTACAAGGGTACGCTAGGCTTCCATGAACACTTGTATTTATACAGATACCACAACCTAAATATTCCAGTTCCACTAGATAATACACTTGAGAAAAAATGAAACATGGCAAGAAAAACTCTCAAGTGATAGGATGGTCCACCCCATCCAAAAAGATGGTGTAGTGTCCTCACTACACCACAACTAGGATGAAAAAACAAGAAAGGGATAGAACATACCTGGGACACCCTATGCGTCAGTTGTGTCGGCGGGACCATATCCTCCTATAGGATCGCTGCCATCATAGGCTGCACTAAGTCTGCTGCTCCCGGAGGCTCCTACTTTTGCCACATCGATTGCCCACTACTTTCTTTCCTTGTGTTTGGTGGCTGCTCAACTCTGGGCTCTCATGGCCTTGTGGATCTACCGCTCCTCCTATTTTTGTTGGTCAGGTTGAGGACTATGCCGGTGGCTATGACTCTTGCCCTTATCCTTCCTCTTGGGATTTTTGTGGGTTACATAGGTGTAAAAGAAGGGATGGGTGGAGTACCCCATGACTCATGTAAACTAGGTGCCTTGGGAGCATTTTGGGGATGGGGTAGTAACGGTGGCCTTGTCATTATCATCTATACTATTTGGGCCTTCGTGTCATTTACTATTTGCACAAGATTCTTCATTTCGTTCACAGAGATACTGCCGAACATGTCATTGAGGTATCCCTCAGAAGTATTGAAATGACCCTACACGATGGCTATTTAGCCTAAAAGCTCGGCCAAGTTGTTCCACAACTTACTGAAGATTAGAATGAACCATATATGACATCCTTTCAAGGATCTGATCAACAATAGCCCAAGTTTTCCACTGGTCTTCCACCACCATCGCAAGGAACTCATAAGGCACTTACATAAACCTTTGTTGCACCAGGGGTACTACACCACTGCCCACCAACTGCTTAGAAGCCTCGCCTGACTGTGGGGCAATGGTATAGCCCTCAAATGACAAGGGTTCCTATGGTATTGCTATGGGAAAGTTTGTCGAGCCCTCCAACATTTGTGTTCTAATCCACATCAGAGAATTTTGGACATCTTTGATTAGTACGATGTTTACAACGCTTTTTGGAGCCATCTTTTTATCCAGATAATGTGTAGTATGGACCTCAAACTCCTTGGAAAGTGCACAAATTAAGCATGGGAAGGGCATGCTCGCTCAGTCAAATAAGGCTTGATCACACCCTACTGGATGGGCTTAAGGGATTTGTGGTGTATTGTGATGCTTACCGGATTGGTTTGGGTTGCGTGTGGATGCAAAGTGGTAAGGTCATAGTTTATGCTTCTAGATAACTCAAAGTACCTGATATAACTACCCTACACATGATCTAGAGTTAGCCGCTGTTGTGTTTGCATTAAAGTCACTACTTGTATGGGGTGCATGTTGATGTGTTAACCGATCATAAGAGCCTCCAATATGTTTTCACTCAAAAGGATCTCAAAATGAGGCAAAGGAGATGGCTAGAACTTCTTAAGGACTATGATATGAGTGTGTATTATCATATCGGTAAGGCAAATACGGGGGCGGATGCCTTAAGTAGGGTGTCCATTTGTAGCCTAGCTCATGTAGATGTTGGTGAAAAGGAGGTAGCTATGGAAGTGCATCAGTTGGCTCGATTGGGGGTTAGATTAAAGGAGGTTGGTAGTGATGTGGCTGTTATTGATGGTTCTAAGACCTCTTTAGTTGATGAGGTTATAGAACAACAAGAACTTGATCCCTCCTTGTTAGAATTGAAGGCCTTAGTGAAAGAGGTCAAGGTGGAGGTTTTCTCCTAAGGGGGAACTGGTGCCCTTAGGTACAAAGTTAGGTTGTGTGTACCGTGTGTTGATGGTTTGATTGAAAGGATCCTGGATGAGGATGATAACTCTTATTCTATCCACCCTAGTTCCACCAAAATGTATAGAGACCTGACGGATATGTATTGATAGGGAAAAATGAAGACGGACATTGCTAAATTCATTTCCGATTGCCATACTTCTCAATAAGTCAAAGGTGAACATCAAAGGCCGAGTAGCCTAGGCCAATACATTGAGGTTCCTACTTGGAAGTGGGAAAGCTAAATATGGATTTTGTGGTTGGGTTGCCCAAAACTAGAAAGGGTTTTGATTCTATTTGGTTGCGATTGATAGGATGACAAATTGGCTCATTTTCAACCGGTTTACACCATATTTGGGGTTGAAGATTATGCAACGTTGAACATTCTTGACTTGGTAAGGTTGGATGACGTTTCTTTGTCCATCACATCGGATCGTGAGGTCACAATTACTAGGACCATCCAAACCCTTGATGATATGTTTAGAGCATATGTGTTGGAGATTAAAGGTAGTTGGGATGATCATCTTTCGTTGATTGAGTTTGCCTACAACAATAGCTATCACTCTAGCATCGATATGCTCCTTTTAAGGCTCATAGCTTTGTTGGGATCAGATCTGGTTATGGAGGATCTTAAAAAGGTTAGGATGATTAGGGAAAGGTTGAAGATGGCCCAAAGTAGTCAAAAATCCTATGCCGATGTAAGAAGGAAAGTCCTTGAATTCAAAGTTGGTGATTGGGTCTACCTAAAGGGTTCACCCATAAATGGTGTGGTCTGTTTTGGTAAGAAGGGCAAGTTGATCGCAAAGATACTTTGGTCCTTATGAGGTCATGAAGAGGGTTAGCAAGGTATTTATGAGTTGAGGTTGCAAAGTGAGATGGAATTGGTTCATTCGTTGTTCAATGTGTCCATGTTGAGGAAATGTGTGGGTGATCTGAATGCCATTGTACCTCATGATGTTGTGGGTGTTGTTGAGGATAATTTGAATTATGAAGAGGTTCCGATTTAGATTTTTGACACACAAGTGAATAGGTTGAGAGACGAAGAGGTGACTTCTGCTAAGTTCCTTTGGAGGAATCAACAAGTTGAGAGTGCTACTTGGGAGGCCGAAGCAGAAATGCAAAAGCGATATCCTTATCTTTTCCACTCCACTCAAGCCTAAGGTATTGATCTAAGTCATTTATTTGATCTAAAGTCTTAAGTTCAGCCCCATGTCATTGCATATGTTCATGTTTAAATTGACAAGTTCATGATGGTTTTACACTTATGATGAAGTTTTTGAAATGATGTTTAAGTGCATTGTTGCATCTCTATGTGAGCTGAAATTGTCATGTTTATGTATCTTATATACTTCTCTTTGGCATTCGGGACCGCTCTAAGGGGATGATATTGAAACAACCCCAAAAAGTGTCCAAAAATGTGCCTTGGAAGTGTCCAAAATTATAATTTCCATATATCTCAAAATCCATGCGTGATACAGAAAATCAGACTTAATATTCTTTTTCAGGGGATCAAAATTAGGGGCAAAGGGTATAATCCTGATTTTAGAGAAACCGTGTCAAAATCAAAATTCCCGAAATGCAAATTCTAGAGAGCTTTCAGGGTACCTAGCGTGATGTGACAAGGATGTGCACTAGTGTTAAAGTTTTCCCAGTTTTGACTTTGGTCCAAGACTTTTAAGTCTTGGGCCTAAGTGTTCCAAAATGTAAAAAAGCCTATACTGAATAATTTTTCACCCTCATGTCGTTCTAAACATTCCCCAATAATGATTCAAGCACTTAGCCAATATTTTATCGCCTAAACTCAAGACTCAAAACTCTCTCCGGATCTAAGGATTTTCTCTCAAGCTTCAAGTCTCTATCTCCAATCTTCATCAACTTCATCTCCAAAGATAAGGTATGTAGGTTTATTTCATGGTTACCTTTCACCTATGAAACCCAAGCTCTCTTTACTCAAAAATTGCATGATTTAAAGTTGATTTATTCATGGGTCTTATCTATTATGGGAATCACTACACACTATATTGGGTTTATGAAATTGTGACTATTGTACTGTGTTTGAAGCTATGGGTCTAAGGTCTATGGTGAGGATTGATGAAGGGTCTTGATGTATATTATTTGAGGGTGTTACGAAGTATCTATTGATGGCTTTAAACTAATTTTATAGCATGATTTCACTCTCGAATTGCATAGTTTTACACTAGCATTACACACCCTCTAAGTGTTTTATAAAATGTCTGTTTATGGATTCGTGAGGAATTGAAGTTCTAAGGTATGACTTATGAGTTGAATGGCTATATGATAATGAACTGATGATGGAATGATGATGGAAAGGAATGAATGTGTATGATGATGAAAGGAGTATACACACACACACACACACATATATATATGATATTATCTTTATATAGTGTTACGATGACCAAGCCTAGCTCATAGGGTTATAGGACCGGGTAACCTATAGAGCAGTTGGTACCTTTGTCGCGTAGATTGGGGGTGGTAGGCCCAGGTAACTTGTTGTGGAGTGGTACTCATCAACCTTGATGGGGGTTTTGTACTTTGTCAACATCGATGGGAGGTTGGTACTCCGTCAACCTCAGTGGGGGGTTTGTACTCCATCAACCACATGAAGGGGTTAGTACCTCATGCGCCTATCTGAGGGAATGGTAGGCCTTGTCTTGCACTATAATGGTCACTCCTTACACTCGTATTATATTCTATATAAGCATGTTTTTACTTCAAGTATCATTTATGCATGTCATATTGTTAGTATGCTTTCTATTGCAAATAATAATGCATTTTGCCAATGATGCCTATCTCTTGTTGCATTGCATCCTACATACTTATTACATTGAAACATACTAACACATACTCTATGCCTGCATGATGTCACCATGTAAGAACTGGTGTATGAAAATTGATCATCCACCTCCATGAGGCTAGTACGACTTCTATCAAGCTTGTTTGTGAGTCCTCCATTTCAAGGACGTTACTTAGATCTACTGTTATGTTCAGACTCTCTCTCCTTGACTTATGTATTGACTATGAGAGTGAGTCTGGTTTCTTTGTCTTGGTCCCCGCTCTTATCAATGTAGTAGAGGTGTTGTTGGACATTTCGTGTATCTATGCTGGGAGCTTGACTCTATTGACTTTTGATGTTTTTGATATGGGAGTTTATCCTTAGTCCCAATTCCCCTTGTTTATGCTTATCTCATCTTGTTATTCTAATTGCTTTTGCAACTAAGGATGTGTAATGATATGCTATGAGGCTTATTTGGGGATCTTTCGAGTTCACCATTCGTCGGTCACGTCTAAGCCCTTGGCTTGGGTCGTGACAAAGTGACTCCATGATGATTAAGGAAATGTATATATGTGTTGAGCTCATGAAAAGTATCTACAGTGTTAAAAGTTGACCACACCTTGTTGAGGTGGTGAGATGCCTCAACCACTATGATGGGGGGGGTGTCATGCCCATCTACCTTGTGAGTGGTATTTACCTTAACCAATATGATGGGGGGTGTCATGCCCATCTACCTTGTTGAGGAGTATGTACCTTGACCATTATTATGGAGTTTGGCATGCCTATCTACCTTGTTGAGGGGTATTACCTTGACCACTATGATGGGGGGTTGACATGCCCATCTACTTTGTTGAGGGGTATGTACCTCAATCACCTTCCAAGGGTGTGGCATGACTTGGAGTTCAAGTAAATTTTTTTTGGGCTATGTGGATATGGTCTCTTCCTACATATGTATTATGTTCCATTCCAGCATATGTCTTACAAGCGTGTTTTACTTCAAGCATTAATCATGCATGTCGTATTGTTATTATAATTCTACATTGATTATGCTTATGCATTTTGACCATGTTGCCTATGTCTTGTTGCATTGCATCCTACATACTTTGTACATTCAATCGTACTAACGCATACTCTATGCTTACATGATATTGCCATGTAGGAATTGGAGCTCCTCACGATCATCCTCCTCGTGGCTAGTTTTGGCATCTTGAAGATAAGTTTTTGGTGAGTCCTCAAATTCGGGGACACTAGCTATACTACTCTTGCTTTTGTTATCTCTTTTTATTGAACATTTGATACTATGAGAGTGAGCCCGGAATGTGTCTTGGTCCCCAGCCAAACTATGCTAGAGTTGTTATTGGAATAATTGATGTAATTATGCTACGATCTTGACTCTTGAGTATTTTCTGATTATCCAAGACTTCCCTTAGTCCCTTTTTCCCTTCTTATGTCTGTTGTTGTTTATGTTTTGCTTCCGCGATGAAGGATGTGTAACTGATATGCTAAAAGGCTTGTTTGGGGTTCTTCAGGTTTCCCATTCACCGTGTCATGTCTAGGCCTTAAGCTTGGGTGGTGACAAACTTGGTATCATAGCACTAGGTTGTTTATGGTCCTCCAAATCCATCACACCGCGTCGATTATAGTCTTATTCATGGTTGTAAAGTGCACTACCACGATGAGTAAGAGGCTATGAAGTGTTTTAGCAAATGTTTCCCCTATTCATAATCTATGTCGTGTTTTAGGCGTAAGGTAAGGCTATTTTCTCTAACGAATGTCATTTGCTATTTTAGATCATGCCGATTCCAAGAGGTAGAAGAGCCCGTACTCCCCGGGAGCAACCAATCTCTCCCACTCCTCAAGCTCCACAAGATGGGGGAGTGGCCCATGAAGAGTTCCGGGATGCTATTACCATGTTGGCCCATGCAATGACTAATCCAATCCACTATAGGACCCAAGCCCCTCATGCTCCTACTCAGGCCTCTAGGGTGAGTGATTTTACTAGAGTTAACCCACCGGATTTCCATATGTCCAAGGTGGATGAGGATACACAATAATTCATTGATGAGGTGTATAAGGTGTTGTCCATTATGGGGGTTAAATCGGGGGAAAAGGTGGAGTTGGCAGCCTACAAACTCAAAGGGGTGGCTCAATTATGCTTCACTCAAAGGAAGTTCGAAAAGGGGAATGGTGATGCTATCCTTTGGGAAGAGTTCAAAGTGGCATTTCTCAACCGGTTCTTTCCTGTTGAACTTAGGGAGGTGAAAATGTGGAGTTTATGAATATGAAGCAAGGTTCTATGAGTGTGACGGAGTATGCCCTCAAGTTCAACCAACTCTCCAAGTATGCCCCTTAATTAGTTGTCGAGTTGTGGTCTAGGATGAATAAATTTTTGTTGGGCTATTTCTAACTTGGTGAATGAGGAGTGTCATACCATCATGCTTATAGGTGACATGGATTTCTCAAACCTCATGACATATGCCGAACACCTAGAGAGGGAATATTTGAGAAGAGAAGAAGTGGTGAGGCCAAGAGGACCCATTTTGAAAATGATTCCAAAATTACAAGGGTGGCTGGTTTATTTAAGGCCACAAGCCTCCAAGCCAAGGGTCTTCCAATGCTCCTAATAGAAGGTTTTCCAATGACTATCCCAAATGCCAAGGGAATGGTAGCAGATACAATGGCCTATGTTTGAAGAACACAAATGCTTGCTTTGGTTGTGGTGAAGTGAGTCATAAGGTGATTGATTGTCCACGCGCACAAAACAATGGTATAGATGATCGTCCACAAGGCCAAGGTGCAACTACAAGTCCAAACGGAAGAGGAGGCCAACCACGGGGTGCTCCAACGTAAAATAGGTTCTACGTTCTTCAAGGGAGACAAGAAGTAGATGAGGTGCCTGATGTCATCACCGGTATGTTAAAGGTTTTTGATTTTGATGTGTATGCATTAATAGACCCGAGTGCCACTCTTTCTTGTATTACTCTTTTTGTTGTCAAAAAGCTTCAAGTTAGCCCCGAATTATTGTGTTAGCCTTATGAAGTGTATACCCCTGTTGTTGAGTCTATTGTTGCTAAAAGAGTCTATAGAAATTTTCCCAATTCATATTGCATAAAATCATGCCTTGTGATTTTATTGAGTTTGATATGGTGGATTTTGATGTCATTCTTGGGATTGATTATCTGCATCCATATTATGCTTCTATTGATTGTAGAACCTATAGGGTTAAATTCCAAGTACCTAATGAGCTCGTTCTTGAGTGGGAAAGTTGTGATGTTGTGGTCAAGGGTAAATTCATTTCTTGTCATAAAGCCCAAAAGTTGATTTCTAAGGTTTGCCTCTATCACCTTGTGAGAGTTAGGGATGTTGAGTCCAAAGTCCTTCCAATAGAGTCGGTTGTAGTGCTTAAGAAGTTCCTTGATGTCTTTCCCGCTGAGCTTACCGGTGTTCCTCCTGAAAGGGAAATAGATTTGTGTTTAGACCTTCTTCCCGAAACTCAACCCATTTCTATTCCCCCTTATCGTATGGCCCCTAAAGAGTTGAAGCAGTTGAAAGAGCAATTGAGATATTTTTTGGAAAAAGGTTTTATAAGCACTAGTAAGTCAACTTGGGGTGCACAAGTGTTGTTTGTGAAGAAGAAAGATGGTTCTCTTAGAATGTGCATTGATTACCTGCAACTTAAGAGGGTCCCATAAAGAACAAGTACCCTCTACCAAGGATTAATGATCTTTTCGACCAACTTCAAGGGCCTAGTCACTTTTCTAAGATTGATCTTCAGTCCGTGTATCACCAAGGGAAAGTGAGGGAGTGTGACATTCCAAAGATGACCTTCTGGACTATGTATGGGCACTTCGAGTTAATGGTAATATCCTTTAGGTTAACTAATGCACCGACTATATTTATGGATCATATGAATGGGGTCTTCAACGCTACCTTGACTTCTTTGTGGTGGTTTTTATTGATGATATCTTGATTTATTCCCATTGCAAGGAGAAGCATGTGAATCACTTGAGAATGGTGTAGCAAATATTGATGGAGGATAGATGGTATCTCAAATATGAAAAATGTGAGTTTTGGATGAAAGAGGTTGCTTTCCTAGGGCATGTGGTGTCAGTGGATGGCATTAAGGTGGGTCTTAAGAAGATGGAGGTGATTAAATATTGACCTAGACCTTTGACTCCATCGGATAGTAGGAGTTTCTTGGGTTTGGTGGGTTATTACCGGAGGTTTGTATATGGGTTCTCTTCTATATCTTCTGTTATGATTATATTGATCCAAAAGAAGGAAAAATTTGTGTGGGCATATGAATGTGTGAAGAGTTTCCAAACTTTGAATGATAAGCTTGTCTCAGCTCCTATCTTGTATCTACTGAAAGGGTTGGAATGGTTTGTTGTGTATTATGATATCTCAAGAATTGGTTTGGGTTGTGTTTTGATGCAAAATGGTAAGATGATAGTGTATGCTTCTAGACAACTTAAGGTGCATGAGAAGAATTATCCCACAGATGATTTTGAATTGGTGGTCATGGTATTTGCTTTGCAAATTTGGCGTCACTACTTGTATGGGGTCCATATTGGTGTGTTCACCGATCATAAGAGTCTGCAATATGTTCACCCAAAGGTATCCCATCTTGAGACAGAAAAGATGGTTAGAGATCCTTAGAGGTTATGACATGAGTTTACATTATCACCCCGACAAAGCTAATGTTGTGGCTGATGCTTTAGGTAGGGTGTCTATGGTTAGTCTAGCTCATGTTAATGATGGTGGCAAAAAGGTGGCTAGAGAGGTTCACCGGCTGGCTAGATTGGGGGTTAGGTTGGATGAACTTGATATTGGTGGGATAGTGGTTGTTGATGGTTCTAACTCTTTATTGATTGAGGAGGTAAAGGAAAACCATGATCTTGCCACACTTTGTTTCTATTGAAGGCCTTGGTAACAAATGGTAGAGTGGTGGTTTTATCTCAAGGGGGAGATGGTGTCCTTAGGTACCAAGGTAGATTGTGTGTGCCTAGTGTTGATGACTTGAGAAAGAAGATTTTAGATGAGGCTCATGATTCATTAAATTCTATTCAGCCCAGTTTTACGAAGATTTATAGAGATTTGAGGGAAGTGTATTAGTGGGGTGGTATAAAGAGAGACATTGTCATGTTCTTATCTGGACGTCACAATTGCCAACAAGTTAAAGCTAAACATCAAAGTTCAGGTGGCCTAGCCCAAGTTATGTAGATTGTTGCATCGAAATGGGAGGAAGTCAACACGGATTTTGTGGTAGGTTGCCTAAGAGTAGAAAGCATTTTGACTCTATTTGTGTGTGGTTGGTAGAATGACAAAGTCGGCTCAATTCTTATCAGTATAAATAACCTATGGTGCAAAAGATTATGCCAAATTATACATTCATGAGTTGCTTAGATTGCATGGGGTGCCTTTCTCTATCATTTTGGATGGTGGTGCTCAATTTACTTCTCACTTGTGGATGTCTTTCCAAAGAGGTCTTGGTACCAAGGTTAAGCTTAGCATGTCGTTTCCCCCTCAAACAGATGGTCATGCCAAAAGAACTATCCAAACTCTTGAGGATATGATTAGAGCTTGTGTTTTGGAGTTTAAGGGTAATCGAGATTAACATGTTCCACTTATTGAGTTTGCTTACAATAATAGTTGTCATTCAAGCACTGGTATGACTCCTTTTGAAGCTCTTTTTGGTAGGCATTGTAGATCCCCAATTGTATAGCTTGAGTTCGGGGAGATGATTTTCTTAGGTCTGTCTTTTGTCATGGAAGCTTTGGAGAAGGTGAGGTTGATAAGGGAGAGAGTGGAAACAACCCAAAGTAGACAAAAGTCATATTCCAATATGAGAAGGAGAGATGTTGAATTTAGGGTTAGTGATTAGGTTTATTTTAGAATCTCACCCATGAAAGGTGTAGTTCGATTTGATAAAAAGGTTAAATTGAGCCCAAGGTTTATGGGTCCTTATAGAGTGTGTGAGGAGGATTAGTAGGGTAGCCTATAAGTTGGAGTTTCCCATTGATATGAATATGGTTCATCCTGTCTTTGATGTGTCTATGTTGAGAAAGTGTGTAGGTGACCCAAGTGCTACTGTACCTTTGGAAGTTGTAGGTGTGGTGGAAGATAATTTGACTTATGAAGTGGTTCCAGTACAAATCTTTGATAGACAAGTGAAGAGGCTAAGAAACAAGGATGTAGCATCCGTCAAGGTTCTTCAGAGAAACCAACAAGTTGAAAGTGCCACATGGGAAGCTGAGGCGGACATGAGAAAGTGATATCCATATCACTTCCACTCTAATAAAGCCTAAGGAACTAATTTAAGTTCCCTTATATGATTTCAAGTCTTAAGTTTCAGCCATTATGTCATTTGCAAGTATTCATGTTAATGTTGACAAGTTTCTGATGATTTTTGATATTCATGTTGAGATTTTCAAATATGATGTTTTAGTCGCATTGATGTCGGGCAGAAATCTTCTTAGTTACTTCTCTTATGTATGTTTCTTTGACTTTCGGGAACAAATGTTCCCAAGGGGGAGATATGCCCCAGAAAGGTGCCTCGGAAATTCCCACAATCGTAATTTCCATATATCTAAAAATCGGTGCGTGATATCAAAAATCCAACTTCATATTCTTGATTAGGGGGCAAAGTTGAGTGGAAAATAGGTATAACCCCGATTTTAGAGGACTCATTGCAAAAATTGATTTTTACAAAATATTTGGGGACAGAAACTGTCTGTGATGGTTCTGCGACACGGACCTATCGCGGATCATTGTTGTGACTTCCTTATTTTTATTGTTTTAGACTAAGGCATTTTGGCCTTTTCCCCATGCCCACCTATGCATAAAAACACCTATATCAACTCTATATCACTCAAGACACTCTCAAAACTCAATCTAACACAACCAAATATTTTATCAAAATTCAAGTGTCCCAAAATTAATTTCGAATCTCAAGAACTTCATGCAAGCTTCAAGTTCTCATTGAAATCTACATCAGGGAAATCTCCAAATTCAAGGTATGTGGGTTTCAACCATAGGTTCCTTTCACCCATGGCGCCTAACCTTCCTTTTTATGAAAACAGCATGTTTTCAAGTTGTATTACTTATGGGTATTATCTATTATGACTTATGATTAAAAATTATGTTGGGGTTTTATGAAATGATGATTGGAAATACATGTCTACCTATTTCAAGCTTATAGTATGAGATGATTTGTCTATTGTGACTATGCATGTCTTGAGCTATGAAACTATAATCTATTATGAGGTTTGATAAGGTATTTCAAGCTTTCTTGTATGAGGATTTTACTATGTGCTGGTGGGTTGATTTACATTGAGTTTACTCACATGATTTCATTCTTGAATTGTATGATTTTGAACTAGCATTACACATCCGCCAAGTGCTTGATAAAATATCATGACATGAATTGTTGAGTTATTGATGATCTATTGTATGGTTTATAAGCCAAGTGACTCTATGATGATTAAGGGAATGAATATACATGTTGAGTTCATGAAAAGTATCTATAGTGTTGCAAGTTGACCAAACTGTGTTGAGGGGGTGACATGCCACTACCACTATGATGGGGGGGGTGTGTCATGCCCATCTACCTTGTTGAGCGGTATGTACCATGACCACTATGATGGGGGGAGCCATGCCAATATACCTTGTTGAGGGGTATGTACCTTGACCACTGTAATGGGGGTTCGCATGCCCATCTACATTTTTATGGGTATGTACCTTGAAAACTATGATAGGGGGTGACGTGCCTATCTACCTTGTTGAGGGGTATGTACCTCAATCACATTACAAGGGGGTGGCATGCCTTGGAGTTCAAGTAAATCTTACTTGGGCTATGTGGATATGGTCTCTTCCTACACATTTAATATGTTCTATACAAGCATATGACTTATAAGCACGGTTTACTTAAAGCATTGATTATGCATGCAATATTGTTATTATACTGATCCATTGCTTATGCTTATGCATTTTGACCATGTTACCTATGTCTTTTGCATTGTATCCAACATATATAGTACATTCAATCATTATAATGCATACTCTATGCCTATATGATGTTATCATGTAGAAACTGGAGCTCCTCACGATTATCCTCCACGTGGCTAGTTTATGCATCCTGAAGATAAGCTTTTGGTAAGTCCTCAAGTTCGTGGACACTAGATATGCTACTCTTGCTTTTGTTATGTCTTTATGTTGAATATTAGATACTATGAGGGTGAGCCCGGAAAGTGTCTTGCCCCCGCCCAATTTATGCTAGATGAGTTGTTGGAATAATTGATGTAATTATGCTAGGATCTTCACTCTTGAATGTTTTATGATTATCCAAGACATCCCTTAGTCAATTTTTCCCTTCTTTATGTCTCTTGTTGTTGATGTTTTGCTTCCACGACAAAGGATGTGTAATTGATATGCTAAGAGGCATTTTAGGGGTTCCTTCGAGGTTCCCCATTCGCCATGTCACGTCTAGGCCCTAAGCTTGGGTCGTGACAAAAGTGACAAGAACCCTAAAGTGTGGCGTCACCCAGTCTATCATAGGGCCATTGCAATTAAGGTTATGTAGGAATTAAAGTCACAATCAATAGGTATTCAAA